>WAAE01002500.1:0-22340 GCA_013400495.1 Nicator chloris | reverse complement strand
ATGAAAGTGTGAATCCGAGTGTACTTCAAAGAACAGCAGCCCCCCATCCACAAGAGTTCCTGTGTGATTAGTGAAAATTAAATGACCAAAATCCAGTTTACCTTACAGCCTTCAAGTCTCTTTTACCCCAATGTTCTTAGTATGGTTAGGCACACCTTTCTCCCAGAAACCTTCAGTGCTTCTCAAGAGTTTGAAATTTACTGTCAAAGTACAGTTAAGGTTCTAACTAATTTTGCTGCCAAGGAAAAGAGTTTATACAATTAAAGCAGCTCTCATGACACATTTGTTAAAAAAGATAAAGCTTCCAGCAGGGGTCTGTCTCAGAAGAGAGGTTTTTGAGAATAAATGAATAAAAGGGGAGAAAAAGTCTACCTAAGTACTACTGAACATAATACAGACCTGTTAATTTCCTTTCAATTCCTGTTAGCTCATTAGATTCCCTTTCCTTTCCATGCTGAAACATGTAGATATATTATCTTTCTTTAATATAGGTGATGAGGCAGCTGGGGTGACTTCCCTTAGGAACTACAAAAGTGGTGCTGAATGCAAAAACAGTATTTGTGTAAAATAAACTGTGACTGTTTATGAAGTACCTTTAACGGAGACAATCCCATTAGATTTTTAATATTTTAACTTATTAACTGTCATTAACGCATACGCTGTCTAATTCTGCCTTAGATATGACCTAACATTTTTCCTGCGATGTTAGTAACTGCAAGAGTTCATCTTAACTTTATTGTGACTATTTTCATAACATCTAACACAGAGCCAGTAGTCTATTCATCTATAAAAATGGAAGTTCCACATAGTGACTTATGTTGGCCTGTTGGTTGCAAATGCCAGAATAAGTTCTAAGGTCCAGAAACATGGTGCTCCTGCAATTGCAAACTGCTTTTCTGGAACAGCCACCCAAAGCAGCTGACCCTGTAGAATGGAAGCCTCAGTCAGACTTAAATTCCAACAGCTATTATTCTGAGGTGCCTTGGAGAAGTCAATTGCATAGCAGATCTGCCCTGTAATGAAACCAGGAATAGAAGATAAGGGAGTAAAGAGCTGTCTATCGACCATTGCTGTTTTTAATAGGACACACACTGCAGTCCTCTGGACTGAGGTTCTCTAAGCTCAAAAAAACACCCACATCTTAGGAAAAACATCTCTGTAAATTTCTACTCATGTAAAAATTTACTATCACACCCCCCTCTACTTTATATATGGCTGGATTAGTTTCTGTGACTTTTTAGTGGTTACTTATTGCACTAAAGCTGGCCAGAAAAGAGATATCCCATTTGCAATGGATACAGTTAATGAAACAGATAATATTCCATCAGCATGGTAAAATCACTAAATAATTCAATTCAAGCTTTCTAAAGACCATTAGCATGTTGTAACTTTCAACAATACCCACATTATTTGGTATCAACCCATTTATTGCATAATGCCTTGAAATCCCTTGCACCGCTCCCTCATGCATTCCCATGCACATTCTATTCTTTCTTCCTTTAGTGGTGTAGTCTAAATGTTACTTAAAGATTAAAACTATGAATTACTATAATTTTAACATTCCAATGCTTGTATTACTTTTTGTAATTTCATCGTTCTACGCACTGATGGCCGATTCAAAGGAAGATTTAATTCCAGAGGTAATCTATCATGTTGCAAATGTAATTTTTTCACGTGCAGCAAGAATAAATCTCATCACCTTACTATCTTTCAAGGCATCAACCCTCCTAACGACAAAATGATTTACCGACTTGGCTGAACTAGTTCTCTTCTAAAAATTTAGAGCCCTCAGAAATATTTCATGACTCGATTTAAAGTGCTGAAATAGAAGCACACTGAAAGGATATTAAAATGCTGATACTCCCCCCAGAATTAACACCTGTCAAATCAATAGGTTTTGAAGTGGAAGACATCGTGTCCATTTCAATTGCAAATTTGCAAGTAAACACTGTGAAAGGAATGTATCTTATTTCTGAGGAAGCATGAAAACACCATTCTCCTTTCAGACTGCGAGAGTTGCCAAGCTTCATTACGGAACCTCCACATTCTTTTCACTTCAAAAGCTAATCATGCATGAGAGGTAACCCCTCTCCTTTGGAAACTACTGGCTGTAATTTAAGCAATGCAAAAGATAATTCTGACATTGGTGTAACTATTACAGCACTAAAATAAGGCTTATACGCTTTGCCATACCATTTCTAATGGCGAGGTGCCACACTTTCCAAGATATGTCATACAAATGAAGATACATAACACAACTTTAGCCTCAACATGGCAGAGCAAATGTTGTATCTAAGACTCTTTGCCTGATAAAACTTGATCCAACTACTAATAAAATTATTACTTATTTATAGGCATCAACTTTTACATAGGAATTCAAAATACACACTTCTAACATCATTCTTATTGGGATATCTTTTCTAGGCAGCATAGTTGTAGCTGACAAGTGTTAGCCTATACTTGAAGGAAAAACCACACAAAAAACAAACTCCAAAAAACTACTACCCATTTCTCTTTAAGCATACCAATTTCATACCAATCTGTGAAGATGGGCCATACAGGACTGAAAGGTGATGTGTTTGCAAATATCTGAGAAACGTAGCAGTGTTTCTACTGCAGAACATTTCAAGCAAATATAAAAATGCATTAGAGTAAAAAAAAATTGACCAGTAGGTAAAAGGTGAGGAACAGTAAAGGAACAAATCAAACGGAAATCAAGATTTTATTTCTGCATATATTTATATGTAGCATATGTTCATATAAACAAAATCCCCCAGCTAGAACTAATGATTGTGTATAACTAAGCACTTTTAAAAATTAGAAATAGTTAAATGGATCATCCCTTTTCACTAGAGCAGATGAAAACATCAGCAAAGAATATGATTTTTCATTAAACTATTTATGTGTGAAGCATCTTATGTATGCATCTTATGAACGCATGCATTCTCCAGAATCAATATAATGATGTGTATATTTACGTGAGTTTATGCTACTGAGAATATATTTGATCAGCTCAAGGTTCAATCAGAACAAACTTCACAGCTGGTAGCTTGAAAATAATAGAACAGAGAGAAAATAAAAAAACATGCTTGAGGGCATAGGAGTTGGTTATTAAACCAGTGAGATAAAATACATCTTCTTATGAAGTTTTAGTGATCACCAGTTTTGCACAACATCCTTTACTACAAAAGGGAAAAATCCTGACACAATAATAATGACAATACTGTAATCAACTGTTCATGAACTCCAGTGGTACACTTTTCAGAAACTAGCATAACACAGCATTAGGACAGTTAAAGCACTTTTGACAGTGTTAAAAAGTGTGGGACATGGCCAATGACTCTAAAAAGCTCATTCTGACTGATCAGTATTTTCCTGAACATATCACTGAAAATAGTTAAGTTCTTGCAGACGCCCTTTAACGCTTTGATGCAACAAAGTCCCTTTGGTAGCTACCTAAATAATGCCTGTTATGATTACACTCCACGAGAATTTTGCTTTTTCTCAGTTGTAGCAAAAGAACTGTAGCATTATGAGCACACTCAAAATTGTCTGTGGCTGCTGAAGCTGTTGAGGCAACACAAACTCCAGCATCCTACCTAATCTTTTGGCATATGTCAGGCTTTTTCAGGAAGGAGGTCACCAGGAGCTCTGGTTATAGATAGGAGCAACCAAAATTCAAACACTCAAAGCTACCTTTCTACTCGACTATGCAACTGGCTTACACTAGAAAACAAAGGTCATTGTTCCTGCATTCTAGAGCCTGCTCAAACACTGCTCTTTGAATTAATAAAAAATACATCAAATCTACTGTTGATTTTATTACTGTGCTGTGATAAATATGCTTTACTATTTTATTTATTTTCAAGATATTTTTGATTTGAAGCCACAATTTTTTACCCAAACACTACTATAATACACGTTATGTATAATTTTGCATACTTTGCAACAACCTTTGTTTTTGCTCACTAGTCAAGGAATTGAGATTTCCTATATTCTTTTTCACTTCTACCAATTTATAACAGCAGCAAAGGCAAAAAGTAATTCAGTATCTTTTTGCATAATGCAGCTCTCATTCTATGTGATAGAATTCACAATATGTCGTAATTCAAAAATAAGTAATTAATTTTTTACATAGAGAAAGCTAGCAATATGCACCAGGTTATCTGCAATATGTATCTTGTGGTTAAAGAAATACCTTATGGTTTTATATAGGGAGTTAATAAAGCCTATTTAAATGTTTCCTTAAATATATGGGGAAATTTTTGCTCCACTGGGATGAGGAAAGAAGAGAAAAAAATGTTCTAGACTGACATGAAATTTCTTTTCCTGTGTTTTCCTCATTTTAAGAAAATGCTAGATTTCTAGTTGCAAGTCAAACTGTGACCTTTTTTCCTGCCTGTGTGCTTGTAATGTTTCATTTATAAGGAGGTTAGATTCAATTTTTACAAATAATATTCTCACCTTTTAATATTATGCCTTTTCACACCAGAAAAGGCATAATATTAAAACCCAAAACCAATAAACAAAAGATCACACAAAACACCCTAGAGTCCTTCTGCTGTTCTTTTTTTTATTATTATTTTTCTGTGCCTTCACAAATTTTTAATGCTTGTTGTAACAAAAAAAATTCACAAACCATTTCAATTCCCAAGCCTT
The DNA here is from genome assembly GCA_013400495.1 of Nicator chloris. NCBI lineage: Eukaryota > Metazoa > Chordata > Aves > Passeriformes > Pycnonotidae > Nicator > Nicator chloris. The sequence goes on along the minus strand of WAAE01002500.1, from coordinate 17,681 downwards.
TGTTGTACCACAACAGGGTTAGTTCAATTAATTCTGGGGCCACTTGTTCATACCAGAAAAGGAAAATTACTATCCTTGCACCTTCAGTTAAGGGAAGTAGTTTTTCTATCTTTGTCTAATTGGGCTTGAACAGAAAATCTGTTGGCTTCACTTCTTGATATGATGTAACTTGAGATCACAGGAAAATTCAGGTAGGAATGGACATCAGGCAGTTTCTAGTTCTAGCTCCTGCTCCAAGCTTCTCAGCTGTGAGACCAGGCTTGGGTGCTGGGGGCTTTGTCCAGCTGGGTCTTGAACACTTCAGAGAACAGAGCCAGCACAGGATCTCTGAGCAACCCAGCACAGGGCCTGGCTGTCCTCAGAGTGAAAATGCTCCTCCTTCTATCCATTCTGAACCTCTTGTTTCAATTCATGGCCATTAACCTGAGTGCCTGCCTCTGCACCTCAATTTGCCAGCACATTTGCACTGGCAGCGGGTTCAAGACAAATTTTCATGGGTCCACTTTTCAAAAGTTCCCTTTGGTATAGTATAGTATAGTAATGTCAGATTCCTATAAAGGACCACAGCAAACCAGACAAAACCTGGATGACTTTCCTCAATCTCATTAGTTCTCTGCATGATTCTCATGTCAGTGAGGCTGTTTGCAGGAAATCCAATAAAGGCACTGTTACATATCATGGAGTTCAGTTTCAGATTAACACACCCAGCATCTGTTGTCTACATTCAAGAAAGATATTTAAGTTTGCTGTCACCTAGACAGCTAAGGCCCAGTTCAGTTGGCCTCAGAGATACCTTGGAACATTCCTTCCTGGCTCCAGCAAGCCCATTAGGAGGCTGCAGGTCTCCTACAGGTCCTGTGGCATATTTATCTATTCCACATGGATGTCTCAAGTACATGCCACATTTTGAACGATCCTAGAGGTATACAAAGGTGTCAGTCATTTGAACCTGTAGGAGATGAATATTTGAACCATTCTTTTGGCCTGACTACCATGAAAACATATAGTATGTTGATTATATGAGAATCTAGACACCTAGCAATCATTTAGACACCAACATATGCTTGCACTGAAGTGTCCTCATTACAAACTAAAACCCAGATCTTAGCCAGAGCCCAAGATCACGACAGATGACAGCAGACAATTACAGCTCATTAAATGAAATGTCGGTGCTATGTGGTATGGGTGAGAACCATGAAATGGTATCACCATGTATTGGGAAGCAGCTTCTACTCATTTTGTCTCAGACTTTCAATCATATACACAGTTATGACAGAAGTTCCACAAGAGAGTAACAATATTCTTCTACTTTCTTATTCCTGACCACTTCATCTACAGAAAGACTACTAATTAAAGAGCAACAACAAATGAAGGCCAAACATGGTTCGTGAGATAAGAGAGATGAGAGGTATAAGTCAAATCCTACATAATCTCCAGTTCTTTCTTTTTGGGAATCTAATAATGCCATGTTGCTCAGTAAAATGCCAAAAATAACATACAGAACTACCATGTACCTTTTGAGAAACAGAAGATAAACTGAGTTCTCAAATATTCAGGGTTCCCATACTTCATGGAAAATTAATAGGGCCTTCTAGAATTCTTTCTCTTGAGAGTAGCAGAGATTTTCATCTGCTGTAGCTTTGAATTACACTGGCAGTCCTTGACTTAAAAAAAGTTCCAGCTAAATTCAATAACTTATATTAATGCTTCTCTTATTTTTTCCAGTAAAATTTCCATATGAATTGAAAAAGTACACTAATAATATTGAAATCTACCCTGCAGATGTGGAAGAAGTACAAACATTCTAGGATTTTAAGTAAATATCATAATGTTGTCAAAAGCAGAAAATATTCCTGAGACACAGGCTGTTCTTTCTACTGGTTCCATTTTGTTGTTGTTGGATTTATTTTCTGGGGGATTTTTTTGTTTGTTTTCTAGCTTTTGATTTCTACTTCTCCTAATTTTTTTCTCAACTTAGTCTGTTTTTCTCAGCAGGATAATCTTTATATCCCAGACAGATGCCTAATTCTGCCCTACACAACCTTATGGCTTCTTTTCAGATCAAATGATGCAAAACACAAACACCCAAACTACACAGAGGGGCAAGCTGAGGATGAAGGATTGCTTTGATACAAGTACAATGCTGTGAAAGTATTCACAAGATGCTTTGATTAACTTCCTTTAAAAGAATGTTCATGAATTATTCAATTGATTAAAAGTGCAACAATTCATTTGAACAATATTACAAAATTATTTGAATGAACTACTTTATGAGAAAATCCAAACTACCTCTGGCTACAAGTATTCTGCAGCCATCTGAATGAATTCCTAGATTATCCTAAATATTGTTCTGTGAAAAAATTTTGTTGTGTCCATTTGTCCTATATCTAGGCCAATGCAATTAATGACAGGTAATATTCTATTGTCTTTCTGATAATTGTGGAGTCATACAAATCTAGAAGTTAGCTATTGCTGGAGAAGAATCCCATCATCTTCCTATGAAAAAGACAGTTTTTCCTAAAGTAAAATTTTACCTACAGCACAAAGTATTACTAATTGTGTAGTGAACATCATGAGCAATACTGTGGGATCCCTTTATTAGAGGAAGGTTTCATTTCATAAATGAATAAAGGCATTTTTCTTTTTGATATTTTGCAAAATACTTGTTTATGGCAAACTGTCACTTGTATTCAGATTCAGAATGTAGAAACTACAGTGATGGTTCCTTGGAAATGCTTAAAATAGATAAGATGGATTGACTGATTGCATATTCCTTTGAATTATTGTGAAAGTACCAGATCTATCTAAATCATGCCATGAAAAAAAGTGGAGTTAGAAGTTATGTAACTTCAAGTTGCTATAAATTGCTTCTTGTTGAAAGCTATATAAAACATTTTCAAATCTGTCATGTTCCACCTCTTCTGCTTAAAAAACTAAAACCAAGTGAAAATGTCCAAGAAAAGTATGAATCAGGCTTATGTTGTTAAGTTGGAGCAAAAGCTTGCCACCATCAAGACTAGATACTCTTTAGCAATTAACTCAAGAATCTGGTCCATTTTCATGTCCAGGATGTATTTTTTACAGTAAGGCACAGTATTTTATTAGGTTAGCTAAACCAGTGTAGCTAAATGAGCAACAAAACCAGATGAGACACAATTCTCACAGACACACTGTCATCATTTTTCATTTAATTCAAGTTTGATTCTTGAATACAGATTTTATCTACCTTCTTTTCTGCTGCTGACATTCCCACGTGCCCTCAGAACAAGTTATCCAACAAAGCAGCCAGGAAAATGCATTTTCTACTTCTCCTCCCACAGCAGCATGCAAGATGACTGCACAGCAGCAGCATCCCAGAGAACATGCTCTACGAGGTCTGATCTGACCTCCAGACTTTGCCAGAAAACAGTCTCACATCATGCACCAGTCTGACCTACCACAAAGCAGGAGGAATGCAGTACAAAGAGAGCATGAAGGAGCCAGAAACTGCTTTAGCACTGAGCAGAAGAAATCAGCACAGCAGATAGCAGGAGATAATACAGAGCTTCAAGCTGTGGGGCAGCACCCAGAAGCTGCTTTGCTAGTCCTGAGAGTAATCACCACAGCCAGTAGGAACTGCAAAACCATTGACACTGAGATGAATTTCAAGTCCTTCTTTTGTAGCCTACAATATGTACTGAATTTGAGAAACTAATTGTTTTTCCCTCANTATATGAGTTTTTTACTGGCAGAGAAACTTTCCATCTTTTCAGAGTTTCACAGGGACCAGAGACTGAGACTACTTCAAGTGAGGCTTTGAAAGAGGGCATCCAGAAAAGGCACTCATCATTTTCAGGACAGAATACCCCTCTGCAAATAGAAACTTGCTTACTAGCAGAGCTGCCTTCCGCAATTAAACACAGTGGCTGGCAAAACAAAATAACAAGGGGTCACGGCAGAATTAGAGTTGATATGTTGAAAGTGTGTATCACTCAGCACTGAGTACCACTTCATGATTAAACCCTATTTTGTAGTCTGAAAAAGAACAGCCTCCTACAGTAACAAACACAATTATAAGACAGATACCATTTATCCCAGGAAACCTATGTGCTACTTAAAAAAATACTAAAAAGGAAAAACAACCCCTTGTGGTGAAATTAGCTGAAATTAGCTCTGATGATGATCTGTTCTTTAAACTGGGAAAGAAAAAAGGATGTTTTTGTTCAGCATGATTTATTTTTAGACTGGCAAAGACACAATGGTAAACAGAACTGGAGCTCTGTGGGCACCTTCTGAGGTTAAATTACCTTTCATGCCATTTGCACAGAAGACTGTTCTCAAGCAGCTTGAGCAGATGGTCGGGACACCATTGTCCGTTTACTTGTATCCACAAAGATAAACGATTGCTCTTTGAAATCCTGAACAATATGGCCCTTGTGATGCTTTAGGCTGCCAAGGCAAAAACAAACAAACAAAAATATAAATTTAGCTGAGGAGAACAAAAGATTTTTGATTGATGAAATTTCATTTTAAACAACAAGTGCATATAGAATGATAGAATTTTTTAGATTATAAAAGATATCTAAAATCATCAAGTCCAAATGTTAACCTAACAATGCTGAGTCTAGCACTAAACCATGTCCCCAGGTGCCACATGTCTTTAAAAGACCTCCAGGGATGGTTACTTCACAACTTCCCTGGACAGGCTGTTCCGGTATTTGACAATCCTTTCTATTAACATATTTTTCCTTAAAGCCAGTCGAAGCCTTCCTTTGCACTAGATGAGGCCATTTTGTCTGGTCCCATTGCTTGTTACATGGGAGAAGAGACTGACCCCCACCTTTCTACAACCTCTTGTCAAGTACTTGTAGGGAGAGAGAGGGTCCTCTCTGAGCCTCCCTTGCTACAGACTAAACACTCCCAGATCCCTCAGCTGGTTCTCACAGCACTTGTGCTCCAGACCCTCCACCAGCCCTGTTACCCCTCTCTGGACACTCTCCAGCACCTCAATGTCTTTCTTGTAGTCAGGGGCCCAAGACTTAACACAGCACTTGAAGTGTGGCCTCACAGTGCCGAGGACAGGGGGACAATCCCTGCCCTGGTCCTGCTGGCCACACTACTGCTGATACAAGCCAGGATGCCTTTGGCCTTCACTGCTGGCTCTTGTTTGGCTGCTGTCATCCAACACTCCCAGGTCCTTTTCCACGGGGCAGCTTTCCAACCACTCTTCCCAAGGCTGTAGCACTGCATGGAGTTGTTGTGACCCAAGTGCAGGACCAGGCATTTGGCCTTGTTGAACCTCATACTATTGGTCTTAGCCCAAAATATCAGTAATCTGGGACAGTTTCACTAAATGAACACAATTTGGTCCTGAAAACTTAGCAAAGTAGGAGATGCTGGTAAAAACAAATCAAACACAGCAACCCTGACTGAAGTAAGAATCTACCATGGCTCCAAAACTGTTTCTACTACATATAACATTTTCTGAAGCACACTGCCAAGTAACAACTCGTTCTGCCTACTGCACCAGTGAGGTCACCAGAGATATTCAGAATCACGCCAGAGCAGACAACTGCCAGGGCACAGTGATCCACCCAAGTATTGGTTAAGAATGTGATTTCAGTTCTTTTAAGAACCTCCCAAACTTCTTCGAGAGAAGCCCTGGTTAAACATACCCAATGTGAGCATTTTGCCAACAAGCAATTTGCTAAAAAGGCACTTTTATTATTAGAATAATTTACTAGCAAGAGAGATGAATTTAAAGGATTGTAGACAACATGTACAACTACAAAGAAAATTTTAAAATCTTAGAAACAATCTTTAGGATTTAGGAGTGAAGGGAACAGATATTTGTCTTTGGACTTGCAACTAGCAATTGCATAATCTGTCAATCTTAAAAGCTCCCAAAAAGAAAAGGAAAAGCAAGGTTGCTGAATATGGAAAGAATCACATGGATCAGTGAAGGGGCCTAGACATGGACTTCAATACACAGGAAAATAAGACAGAATTGGGTTTAGAAAATAACAGTGAAATTAGATAACTATGACTCATCAGCCACTCAACATTCTGAAGACAGCAGGTATCGCAAAGCATTTAATTAACTAAAGTTTTGTATAAAGATGTATGGTTGTTTCTGAAATAACTGCTTATTTAAATAATGACACAAAAATAAAATTCATATCCTCTATCTAATACCACACGCTCCATAGCAAAAGCAAGCAAACAGTGGATATCTTTCTCCCTGTCTCGTTTCAATCATCAAATTACTTGTTCTAATCTCTTTTTGCTCTGATGCTGGCATATTCAGTGTGCCAACAATAAATATATCATTTATACACTTAAGATGCTTGTCAGATTTCTAGAAATTTTTAACACTCCTTGGAATAAGGAAAGAAAGGAAAAGACAGGTTGAGATAAATGTCAAATAATTGTATGCAGCAACACAAAGTAATATGTTCTAATATTGAGGATTAATTATAGCTCAAAGAAGAGGAAATAATTGGGAAATAATGGAAATATAAGAACTTCATAAAAATTAGATTAAAAATTTAGGAAAAGAGAAAATTTTGGTTTTGTATAGGAATAAAAGAGAAAGCAAAAATGAGTAGAATTTTTCTCTCTGCCTTTGAAAAGGAAGGAAACCCCAAAGTTTGTTGGTTCTAAATAAAAGTGTCTTATGCTAACGTCATTTCCATTAAAAATAAAAAAAAGCCAAGTCCTTTCTTCCCCCGAGGAAGCACTCTCTATGCTCTACTTCCACCATTTTTCTTCACAAAATTAAAGGGAAGGCCACTGTCCCTCAGCTGTTTGCCTCCCCTTAACATCCCCAGATACATCTGCCTATTTGCAAATAAAATATAATGAAAATAATGACTACACTCACAAACATAGAAGGATAGGATCACGTTGGAAAAGACCTTTAACATCCTTGAGTTTAACAACCTTTAACAACCATAACTCTAGCACCATCCACCACTAAGCCATGTCCCAAGTGCCAGGTCCATTTAACGTGAACTTCAGAGAATAAGCTGGAAATAGAACCATCCATCTCCCAGAAAACCAACAGTACATCTTCCAAAACCAGAAGACTTCACTAACAAGTGTCTCCATTATTACAAACTGAACATTATTTTTGCCTCATAAAAAAACTGGTAAGTTGTAAAAATAGTACACAGCTTTATACGAAAAGACGTTATGAGGTAGTCTGAGGAATATGATAAAGATGTCCCTAACCTCAAAAATAACACATTTTCACTGAAAAAAAAGGAAGTGTATTCTTTTTGCTGTCCAGTAAAAAAAGAAGAAAAAAAAGACCATTGAATAATACAAAGGCAGCTGCACTGTGATTAGATATCCTGTTTGAATGATATCAGTTAAAAAAAATGTGACATTTTATAGGAAATAAGGCAAACCAACATTATTTACAAATATGCTATTTGAAATGCATTTTACATAACTTCTGTACTGACTGAATTGAGGCACCCATAAATGTTTCAGCTCTGTGTTTAACTCTCTCCAGACATGAAATTTCCCAAAAACATATCAACAAAATGAATTAGAAACTGCTGTGAATAGGAAGTCAGCGAAACAAATGAAATTTCACTTTGTTTTGTTGCCCTTACCATGAGCTAACAAGTGCCATGAAGGGTAGACAGGAAAAAGCAATACACTCAGAGAAAAGCAAGTGCACACATGTATACATGGATTTTTAAGAAAGCCAGGATGAAAACCCAGGTGCAGAAAGTTTTATAGCTAAAACCACTGTGACTTTTTTCCCTTTTTCAGCAAAGCAGTAACAATTTCCTCCACTTAAATTATCTCCTAGATCCTCCTGTGAGCTAGGCCATAATTAATGTACAATAACAACTTGTCAGCTGCTGCAAAATCTGAGACACAGATTTAGGCTGTCTTTCCCTTTATACATCTGGGCACATACATCTCTTGATTACCAAAGATTGTTTCCTTTCTGCAGGTTTAGAAGGACAGGAGGCCCCGGTGGGAAGGTGAGGAAGGTGTTCCCCTCTCTCCATTATGCAGTAAGTTAAACTGATCATTATTTATGGAGAGGGAATATGCTGCATATGCTCGGAAATAAGACTCAATAAAAACACAGAGATAAAAAATAACTTCAGTAGTAACTGTTATACAGCAGCTGATTCCAACAGGAATTTCTCAGTTACCTCCCTTCATACTGCATCTCATTTGTGGGTCAATACAAATGTAGCAGGAGAATTCAGTGAGATTACTGAAATCTCACATTATCTTCCAAGGAGCTGAGCATACAGCATGTATTATTCCATAATCACAGAAGGATGATAACACAAAAAGGAAAAGCTGTGTTTAGTCTCAGCACCATAAGTGACCAGCCTGAAACACACTTCTAACAGACAGCTAGTCTAAATGAGGTGTGCTACAAGTAAAATAGTTTAGGAGAAAAATGTGAATCAGAAAAGCAGGTAAATGTCAGGTAAATGACAATTTGGTGCTGAAATTAGTAAAACTTGCCCATTAAATCTTGCAGAAAACGGTTTATGAAGTTTTCAGCCAAGATGCATCCGCAGATTCAACCTCAGTTTGATGAACGTAAGCACTGAGAAGTAAAGACTACCTGAAACTGCACTATTGCAGAACTGTAGTTATTTCTTAATTCTGAAGTCTTTCTTTCATTAAATGTAGAACTACAAGATGTCAATCTCCACTATAACATCAGAGGAAGAACAGATATCCCTGTCAGTGGGAGACAGAATGAGCTCCATAATAACATGGACTGATCACAGAACATTCCTTTAAGATCAAATAAAAACCTCTCCCTGAGCAACCAATGCCATGGTTGTTAATAAAACACTGGCTTCTGACTTGCTGAAACTAGTACACCAAGAATTTAGACTGTTTGACACAGGATTTTATAGTGGCAATGAAATGGGAGCTTTCAAGGATAATATACATTACTAAGGACAGAAATATTTTAGTCTTTAAATAAAAATTAATACCGTGACATATTTGGAACAATTTTTCACTTTTAACATGCAAGTCTTTTAGATACTTGGCAGAAATCATGCTCATTTATGCAAGGTTAGAGTTTCATTATTCAAGTTGCATCACCTAAGGAAACAGAAAGAGGAAACTAATATAATATCCAAGCCCGAACAAAATCCAGTCAAGTACATAAAGACTCTAAAGTGAATAAAATTTTGTGATATTGTCTAAGAAAGTATAAAATGCTTGATTACTTACTATTTCCTACATCATGCAGACACATATACTTCATGCAGAACAGGTGCTAAAAGAGCTACCAAATCAAAATTACTATGCTTCACAACACTTTTTACAAGTATAAAGAAATAAAGAAAGTAAAAAGAAATTCCTAAGATATCAGTAACTGGTGAAACCACATGCCTTTTAAGAAGTACCAGAAATGCAGGTCAGTGCAACCTGCAATTTTATAAACTGATAAATACAAATGAGTTTCAGGATGTCTTTTCTGAATGTACACCTATGAAAGCCTTAATTGCACTGCCTCTAAGCTTCCACGAATTTGTTTCAGAATTTCTGTAATTTCTGCTTGCCCCTATTCTGTTGGAACTTTCATCAGAATAAAGATCTATTTTCAGTATGCCCACCATCCTTCCATTCTTGGAAGTGAAGTCTTCATTAAACTTACAGACCCACTGATGACAGGCTCCACTGAACACAGGCCTTACTGACTCAGTTAATATTCTGGACACCCAAAGATTTTCACAGAGGTAAACCATGACTAGCTGGACTCCAAATAACTTCAGTACTGTTAACCTGGAGGTCCCTAAAGCCTAAGCAGGCAGGAGGCAGTATGAAAAAAGGATTCAGTTGAGAAAAGGCAAAGCAACTCTCTTCTACTTGGAGCATTTGCAGACCAAGTGATAGTAACCACCTCTCTGACCATCAAAGTGGCCAAACCCTGAAGAAGTGAGATAGCCTGAGAGATTGTGGAACCTTCACTTTTGGAGCTATTCAAAACTAAATTGGACAAGGCCTTCAGCTACCTGATCCAACTTTTAAGTCGTCCTTGTGGTCCAGATGTCCCTTTAAAATGAAACAACCATTTTGATCTATGCAAACCTACTTTTTCCTCAGCTGAACTACAACACCATCCAGATGACAAGGTAGGAATTTGACGTGCTCCACTTCAGGCACTTTCCAAAAAGAAGGGAAGCTGAACCAGGGTGTTCCAAATTATCTGAATTGTTTTGCAATGGCCATAGGAGAATAGCACTTCAGCTTTATGATTCATACAGACACTAGCTGCTTCAGTGCTATGAAATCCTTAACTCCCAGCTCATGCTGCTGTATTGAGTTCAAAGAAGGAGTGGTAGCAGGCAAAAAACAAAAAAAAATCACCACTGTAGTTACCTGCCAAATCACAGTTTTCCTTTGAGGTCTCCCATCTCACTAATGATGAGGCTGACTTGGCTTTGCATAGGAGATGTAGTGAGGAAACAGCCTGAGGTGATACTGAAGTGGAAAACACAGCAAATTAAACTGGTTGTCTCCCTGTTTTACAACCAGCTGCAATTACCTTACTGGGTAGTTGCCATCCAAAGAAAACTATGAACCACACAAACAGGAATAATTTCATTGGCATGCACAGAGTGAACCTTTCCCCAGGTGTAATTTAAGGAGTCCTTAAAGTATGCAATTCTATCCACTACTTAGAGCCCTCAATCACTTCCTACTGTAGTTCTGGTTTTCCTCTACATGAAATCTTGCAGTTAAATCTACTTTCGGGATGACTGCCCTGATTAATAACTCTGTAATGTCTGTACTCTCTGTGGGATAAGACATTTCTTTGTTCAAAAATGATCCTTTTCCTCTGAATGCTGGCAATTTCAGTGCCGAGTGAATGAATCACCACTGCTTGGTGCTGCCATTCCCACTGCTGGGACGTGTGGTCATGTGAAGCCTTTCTGAGACATAATTTCTTACTCTCCTCAGTCAGCTGGGCATGGCTGAAAAACAAATCTACTTGGCAAAACTGGTCAGTATTTTGATTTCCAGTTCCCATACTGGAATAAAAAGCAAAGGTCTCTTGCGTTTTCATACACCAGTGACAGAGGTATATTGCTTTCCAGTGGAGAGCAAATACGCTGTGGCCTGACTTGTGTACCACAAATCATCATTTAGCTCACTGCAGAAATCTAAGAATGAGACAGATCTCCAGGTGGCAACCCTACTGATGGGCAATTATGGGTGTCACTGCTTTTTGAAAGGCTGTTTTGTCAGGATGTAGAAGAGGATCATTTTAGAAAATGTATCTCCACAGAACAGGCTAATATTTACCTGCCCACTTCTATCAGAAAAAAAATGTATCTTTCAATAAAGGATTTAAAGGTAGATAAATTCAATAAACATGTGTTACGAGGATCCTATGGAACAAAACATTATTATATTTATGCTGATTACAGAGGGGCAGAATCATATAGAAAAATCCACCAAGGAAGAAAGGCTGAAGCCTGCATTATCTTATCAGCTCAGTGGGGCCTATTTCACCTGAATTTAAATGACTTGAGTAAGATTATGTAGTGAGTCAGCTCAGAGCCCAGAATAGAACCAAGAATTGTGGCTCATTGTCTCTGTCTTTAACCATTAATTTGCACTTCCACGCTGAGAAAAATGGATGTTACTATTTTATTAAGTCCCCCAATATATTTATATCATAACAAAACACTGAACAGTATCAGAGGAAAAACACAGACTGAGATACAAGCCTGACATCCAGTCTGATCTGTGGGTCGCTGTGAACATGGGCAGAAAAGGAGCAATACTTGTGTAAAACTGACAGACCTACAATCTCTACCATTGAATCCTCTATTTTTGATTGATTTGGGTTTTGTTGTAACTGAAACATGTAAATCTCAATTTCAAAACAAAACAAAAAAGTTGCAGAGGTTTCCAAACACAAAAAAAAGAGAGTTAATAAGTTAGATATGTATTTGTTACTGTAAATGTTTGTTTTATCATAAATATACATTTTAAACTTTCTGGTTTGATCTTTAAAATCTCATGAGTGCATACTACTGCCGAGGATTCAGCACTGGTAACTGTCTCCCAACATCAAATGGGTCACTTTGGTCCAAGGATAGTAGCAAATGGATGCCCTGAAAAGCTCTATTTATATGGTGCTTTACAGCACAATTTAATGAAACTTCCCAATACTTAAATAATCTATGTTCTGATAATATGTTGCTAAAGTTAGCATCTAGTAAGGAAGTGGATTAAGTCTTTATTGCTAACAGAACTCTCTAATTTGATTAAATACAGATTTTTACTTGAAATATACATTCTGAAGAACATTCTCTTCTTTCCTTCTTTCTTTCACACATTGTCTTTTGCTTTCCCTCATACTGAGATTTTACACCTTTTTCATCCTGCAAATGTGAAGGATCTATTTTGGAGTCTGTCAGGATAGTAACAAGTTTCCAAGTGCTGCAAAACCAACTTAGTATGGACTACATGTGCTCTATTCTAAAACCAGTATTGACTGACTCCACTCTTCCTCTGGTGCTGCATATTTCCAAATTTTTCCCCATATTTTTCACATCTCAAATTCCAACGCGTACTTGAATGCATTAAACTATCAGTAGTCGCTAAGAACAGACAAGCCACTGGAAAAGCCAGTATGAACAAGCATTAGCAACCAGTTTCAGGTGAGCAGAAACCCACAGGCTCTCTAAGAGAGGCAGAGAGGAAGCATTTTGTTACATCTGCATCTACATCTGCACCGTGAGGTGAGCTGGGATGAGCTGCCTGCATTTCCCCTTTCCACAGCACTCACCCTGTGCTCTCAGTCGCTCCTCCCCACACACACAGTGGGGTGCAGCCAGAATGCTTTCCCTCCCACTCTCTCCAGTTGCTCACAGCAGATTATAGCAGGTAAAGCCATGGTTCTCTTCCCACAGCAAGAGTCAGGGGCTGATCACTGCTGAGTTAAGGAAGGGCAGTGACTCTCCCCAGTCAGCCAAAAGGTAGGCGAGATGCTCTTCTACAGTGAGTTTTACAACCTGGAAATGTTGTTCCCAACAGCTTCTCACAGGGCAGACTTCAAAAATTTTAAGTTGAAGTCCAAATATCTTTTAAAATGTCACATACAGACAGAGCTGTATGAATATATGATTCTGTGTTTCCTTGTGACCTTCAACAGCTCCTTAGTAGACAAACCTCTGAGGCCTGTGGACCACATAACTGAAACAATTAAAGCTGTTTCAACACCTGAAATAAGGAAGAAAACAAGAGGGAGCTGAGAAGCCAACAGGGAACTGTGGTTATACAGAACATGCAGGGTTTGCATATTGTCAGCTTGCAGGCTCAAGGTGAAAGATGCAGATAGACAAGAATTACAAGTGATAGCAGCAAATTATGGCCATCTGACAGAATTTTAAGGTTTCTAAGCTACAGATTTCTTTCCTGATGGCAAGAGAAGGGGGAGACACATGGTGTCATATACCCTTGCAGAACCTTTCTAACAGCTTTGCTTGGTAGAAAAAGTGGTTTAATTGCTTCACGTATTTTCTTGGAAATCATCTTTATTGCTGTGTATACAGACACCTTAGACTGAGCTGAAAGATTATTTTGATATTCTCTGTGCCAATACGTATAATAAAACACTGCTTTTAGAAAGCTGATAAAGGCAAGGCAGGCGATGAACCAGTTAAGAAGCTCTGGCATGAAAAACCAAAATAGCTTGCCTAAGGTAAAACATCAAATCACCAGCAAAGTTGGGAGTACATTTGAGATTCTAAGAATCTTTTTTGAAATGAGCTTCTGAAATATGCTTTCTCTGCAATACCAGACGTTTTTTCCCCCCTTCGGATATAAAGTACTAGTATATACTGATATATGCATGGATGAGGCAATCTGTAAAACTGTAGTCTTTAGAAGACAACAAACTATTTTTGTATACTGCTTAGTGTTCTGAATACCACTAGGAATTCATAAAAGATGGTGAAAGAGCCATTATTCTCTTCTGTAACTCAAAACTTTGGTGCCGTCTTATGACCAATCGGAAGGTTTAAAATTAAGCAAAGGAACAAAATTTGCAGAGATTGTACATGTCAATCAAGGAATTCATAAGATATTAAAGAAGCCAAGACTATAAAAAATTAAAAATGAGATGGAAAAATCACGGACAGTAAACAACCTACCAGAGGCTGTAGGCAAAACCACTTGAAAGGCATAATCAGCCAAAAGCCAGTTTGAAATGCAGTGTAATTATCACTAACAGTATAACACCAGCTAACAGTGATATCCCCATACAATACTCAGACCTACTTTGCATCGGATCCCTTTAGCATTACTTAAGAGAATTTGTTTCCTTGGTGGGAACAGTTGAAGGTGTTGAAACAAGAGCTTAAAATGGGACACAAGTTTTGAATTTCAAAACTTTGTTAAATGGCTTGTTTGCACCTAGCTAAAAATCTCATTAATCTTTCGGGAGAGTAAGGGACTACTGGAAAAAGTCCCACAATTGGAGGCATTAGAGCTCGCTGTCTTTCTGGGAAACATAAATAAAACCTGGCAAACTGTTACTTCATAGCAGTATGATTGCAGAAAGAAGCATTAGCTACCTTTGACATTTACTGCTATATCATTGCTACTTACTGAGCCTGAACTCCTGAGCCATTTCTTTGTCCTCTAACAGTTATCTGAAAACAGGTAAAAACACTGTGTGGCCTTAAAGAAGCAGTACAACCGGCACAAGAAAGCAGAATAAAATTTCCACCTCTTTCTTTCCCAGAGAAAAATTAGAGAAATACATTTTCATGACAAGAAAGTGTTTATTTGTTAATAATTTAATAATATATCATGTTTGACATGAACAAATGTTCCAATTACGGCAGATTTTGAAGTATGTTACACATAAATGCCTCCTCTTCACAGTTCTCAGATTTCCTGTGTACTTTTAAATTCTTCTAAAAATGATTTCGATAATGCAATCAGCTGCTTGAATAAACATAACCTAATTGAAGTAGTATTCCAAAGAACATTATTTCAATTATTATGATTCCGTGGTGCACAGCTGTAAACAGGCAGCTATATGATAGCAAGTGACCTAGATAAATCTGTCTGGATAGCTGTCACTCCTTAGTCTTGACCTTCTGACACTGTTCCAGCTGTGCAGTAGCTTGTCCTAGCATTAAGGGAGAGACAATCTCAGGCTCATTCTATTCTGGGAAAACTACTAGTATTTGTCTACAAAGCCACACAATCTCATAAAATTAGTGGACTAAAATGTATTTCTAATATAAAAGCAGACAAAACATTGAACCTTCCTAAAACTTCTCATCTTGCACCATAAAAAGAAGCAGTAAGTAAAGAGTTAAGGTACTAAATTAAATTTTAATCATGTTTTACTGATAGCTAGACCATTTTGCATTTCTTTCATATAATTGTAGAATTGTTGGGTTGGCAGGGACCTTAAAGACCAGAGAATCACAGAACAAATCAGGTTGGAAGGGACCACAGTGAGTCATCTGCTCCATCCTCCCTGCTACAGTGCACAGGATTGTGTCCAGACAATTCTTGAGTATTTCCAGTGAGGAAGACTCTACAACCTCTAAAAGCAATCTGTTCCAGAGGTCCTCTAGTTCCAAGCTCCCTGCCATAGACAGGGATAGCATCCACTAGACCAGGTTGCTCAAAGCTCCATCCAAGCTAAGCTTGAACACTTCCAGGGATGGGACACCCACAGCTTCTCAGAGGCAACCTTTTCCAGTGCCTCAATGCCCTCACAGTAAAGAATTTCATACTAATTATCTAATTTAAAATCTGCTCTCTTTCAGTTTAAAGCCATTCCCCCTTGTCCTGTCACTGCATGGTAAAAGCTTTGTAGCTCAGCCCTCATCAAACCTCATTTCCAAGTAATCCTATTTTCAGTGTCTTTTAGTAAACAGAAGTAAGGAACATAAATTACATAAAGTAGTTCTGAGAATATATGCAGAGTTGTAATCTATATTTCATGTAATTTAAGGCATAACAGCAATTCACCAAAATTATGCTGAGCTACAAAAGAAATCCCAAAGTAATCAGAGAACATGTAAAATGGGATGAGAAACTATGACCACTGCAGAATCCTAGTGCAACTAATAATTCACAGATGTGTATGTTATAAAATATATGCTATATTATACACACATAATAACCACATTTTTTAGCTAAAAAATCAGTCTTAGAATGCCAGGTGAGGCCTGCATTCAAGCATCATTTTGCAAACACAGTTAAGCAGTTTAAAACAAAACCACACCATTAAAGTACATAACTGGAGAGTGAATGTAGGTGCTATGTAGCCTCAAATACTCCTAGATTTTAAAGCAAAACAAATCCCCATTGTTAAGTGGCAGAAAATTTTACCAAAAGTTTTAAAAGCAAACAAACCAGATGTGCTGGACCAACATCAGCAGTGAAATGTAGCCAAGCCTCTGCTGTTTTTCCACATTCTGCTTGCATAATCGGGTGAGTGAATAATATATTGTGATGAAGAAGAGAAACTGGAAAACTTTTCATCAATCTCATTAATCATTACAGCAAAAAGCCAGAAATAAGGCTTTCTGCCTAGAGCATTACATGTTAAAATTCTGCTGGAAGAAAGTTCTCCTAAGAAGAAGTCCACCATTTGTCCTTCACATCAGGTAAGGAAATCACTGCTTGCAAAGTGTGTTGTGTAACAACAGGCCCACAGGACAGCAGGGCCTGTTTTCCTGAAACCTCCAACTACTGTAGGATTGTACAACAAATTAAATGCAGCTTAACTATAAAGTCTCACCATAAAAATTTAGAAAACATGTACAATACTACTATATAGTAGTATTTGAGTATTTGAGTTGAGACTAAACAAAACCCAGAAAATTTTCTTGAAGTATTGTGTCTACACGACTGTGAAATATTGAGAAGTCTTCTTTCTGACAGACACCTCGAACATCTTTAAGTGTCCTTAAATGTTTATGAGCAATGGGTGCTTCTGAAAGGCTACAGGAAGTCCTTATTCTGTACGATAATATCCTTCAGGTTGAGTCACATCCTGACTAAAGACTCTGAGTAAAAGGTGAAGCAGCTGTAGTGACCATATTATTTTTAAAAATTCACTAAACTACTTCTATATCCACTGAGATTTGAAGTCCTTCTACAAACAAGAACTAGAATTTAAGCCTCATTTTGAAACCTAAATTCCAGAGTTAACTTTTTTCCTGACACCTTTGATTTGAAAAAAGAAAACAAAGAAACGTCAACTTTATTTTTGGCTACGTTTTTAGTTACTGCAATAAACTCTCCAACAGAGTAATTTTGAAACTAAGATACCTCAGTTTTGAATTTGGATGTAGTAAGATGGCACCTTGCCCGTGCAGAATACCTGGGCCCTTACTAGAGAAGAGTGCCCTACCTGCTGCTCCAAACAGAAGAAAGCTGAAAACCTATGAGAGCTACAGGAAGGAAGAAAAGAATTACTTGATATCTGCAAAACTCACATCCCAGTGAAAAATGCTGGAAGCTCAGATTATCTGAATTGTTTCTAAACGAACGAGATGCAGAAACAAATGAGAAAAAACCCAAAACTAAGGCCCAGTGAACCTATGCCTGGGTAAATGGTAACTGCCCACCCAGAGTCCCCTCAATGCTCTTCACACTCAAACTGGATTGGACAATATCATGTGGCCCACAAAAAAAAAAATAAAAAA
>WAAE01002499.1:15935-29103 GCA_013400495.1 Nicator chloris | reverse complement strand
ATAAAGTATCAAGCCAATTGCACACAACTTGAGTCAGTCTTATTTCTCAACCACCAAACTTCTCAAAAGCACAAAAATAATTCATAAACTGGTAATACAGATGTCCTGAAATTATTTCAGGAACTGCAGAGGATTATAAGGAACACCATAAGAGAAAAAAACAAAGGGAGTGAAAACTATAATCAAGTGTACAACTGATACCACTGATATGAGAAAAGATAACTAGTAGAAAGACAACATAATTTGCAAAAATATATTGACAAACAGACCAACTACACTCTGAGTCATCCTAAAGATGAGTAAATAACAATTCTATAAACACAATCATGGGAATAGCTAATTTCTTATGACAACTCCAGCAATAAAAAATACAGCATTTCTTATTTATACAGGCTGTTGATGGAGAACCCCATGCACATGTTAAACAGTATGACTTAGAATAATCAAGGTTGATGAAAAACCTCTCTCCTTATACTTTTTATTCTTCACAGTCCTTGCATGTTCTATTATTGAAAATATTAAGAGTATCTATTTGTGGCAGAGTATCTTTAGGCAACCAGACAACTGACAGTCTAATTCTAACCCTAAAAAATATCTAAAACAGTAGCCGAAATATATTTGAGTCTGAAAACCTCATCATCTTCCTAACTTGAATCTTCCATAAGCATTGCACTTCTAAACAGAAAATAAATTAAAATCCATTTTTACTACAGGTCTACCTAGACTGAATTGGCATTCCTTCTTTACCTTTGCATGGCACATTTACCCATTCCAGAACTGCAATTCAGTTGGTATTAAGGACTCTCAAGACCTAAATCTCCAAATCTGGAGACCAATAACACCGGCCTGAAACAAAGTACTAGAGTGGAAAGACTCTTTGGAGTACATGGTAAAAATGAGCCTAAACTCCACTGTCTCTTTTATGAGCTAAGAGATACAGAGATAACAGTTACCTCTTATCCTTTTCTTTAGAAGTCTGTAACAAGTTCTTAAAAAATGAATTCTTCTTTCCCAGTGTTCTCTCAGTATCCCTTAACTCAATACCAAACCAGGCACCCTCTTGAAAGGGTAGGTGTCACAATCTGGGAAACACTGTAGAAAGCTCTGCCTGTGAAGGATTTGGATTTCCCACCACTCAATTGTTTCTGAAATCAGTGGTTCAAATAGCCAAACAGTGGAACTGAGGCAGAAACAGATAAAGATTAGTTGGGAGTAGATTAATTTCCCCTTTCCCAGTCTTTATGAGAATTCCAGAAATTGTCATCTACATAATAAAAAAAAAGAAACAGAGAAAAATACTGAAAGAAGTCTTGAGAATCAGCTACACCATACAACAAACCAATAGCCACACCATGTCACTCATTTCGAAAAATCATCCAGAGCAACACAGAATGGGTGTTCCTGTCAGGGAAAAAAAATCTCTCCTCTGTGGGAATCCTTTTCTTTGAAGAGAAAAAGAATGTGTATTTTGACCACAGATGTGAAGGTGCTTTAAGCAACCAGAAAGAAGTGATTTCCAGTGGTCCCCTCCAACCTACTCTATACTATGAATATATGATTCGCTTTATGATTTAATCCTTTACCTTTATCATTTTCTACTGAAATATTCCAAAACTATAAAAAAGCAAAAGAAGGAGAAACTACTCCCATGGAAGAAGAATATGTTTCAAGGATACTGTAAAACAGGCATTTAATAAAGAGAGCAATGGTGAGAGAAAACAGGGCACAGTTCATTTTCTTCACAGCACCTGCTAATCCTTTTTTAGCTCTTTATAAAACTCACTTATTAAAAAAAGAACAGGCCACTTGGGAATGAACTGTTTGCCTCCAAACTCTTCCTCACTCAAGGCACCTCTGCATTTAAGAAGTCCTGGAATGACATCTAAGCTTTCAGAATATTGAGAAATTGGAGTAGGAAAAAAAAATCATCATCTTTTCTCACCAGGGAAACTGTTGCTCTTCATCAGCAAATCTGCCATCACTGTTGACACTTCTGTTGAAATACATGAATGCAGAAAACATTTTAGAAGTTTCACTTCTATAGCAATCACAATACTTGGCACGGCACAATGGTTAGAGGAAAATGTAAACAAAACTGAGCTTCCTTATGATTGCCAGAAATTGTTGCTAGCTTTCCTGAGGCAACATGTCAATAAATTCAATCTGCTTCAATTAATATACCTATTCTATTACAACTAGATTGTTATTTGCAAAATAGAATTGCAAACAAAATAGCAAATAACTTTTCCTCTCAAAAGGTCTTTTTCTTTTTTTCCCCCCAGTACCTTTATAAGGCAGTTGTGATTTCATTAACACTGTTCATTCTTTTCTTCAGTCTTTGGGACAACAAAAGAATGTGAGATAGAAAGTGATCAAGTCTCTTGCTGGAATAGAATACCTCCCTTCTATTCCCTTTAAAATAAATATAATAGCATTAATGGCAGGAATCTGCCATGCTATTTTGCCATGCTCTACTGTTTCCTCTTCAGCAGAAAAACAGCTTCATTAGGGAAGTTATTTCAGTACACGTATAGGAACTGTAGGGAAAGGGGAGTAGGAAGTTCCCCACACCTTCTCCTGTATGAAGTATACTATTTCTACAATCCTCTTGCTTAAGTCCTGCAAGGATTTTAAATCACTGCGATACAGAATTAAGGCTGACACCTGCTTCATGTAGAGAATGACAGGACACTAGGTAATGAATGATTTCACATTCCTTTAAGCTTTCATCCTGTTACTCCTGAATGCAATGTACTTTAAATAGAAAATATCTTGTAACCCCATACAAGATGCTTCAAGTATTCATGACACAGAACCAGATGCAATCTAACCTTACAATCATCTAGTAAACGTGTTCTACTGAGAAAGAATGCCAAATCTCTCATTGCAATGACTCCTCTTGTTCTGGAGCCTTTTACATACAACTGTCAAGAAGACCAAACTCAACAAACTATATGGAAGGCTACATTTGTCGTACGTTTCAACTGCCTTGTCAGATGAAGAATGACATCTCTGAACTCACACAAGCACACAGAACAGGGTCTGCCTGACTTGTGTAGTATCATACACAAACACTGGACCCATGTGCTCGTTGGCGTAAGTCTTAGCAAGGAGTTAGAACATACGAGAGCAGCTGAGATTATCCACAGCCACCCCATCACATGATGGCATGAACTGCTTGAGCAGATATAGATGAGAGACCTTTGTCTGTGGCTAAAGGGAAAGCACTTCGTATTATTCTCGCACATCTTGCAGCACTGCAGATATATGTGGTGCTCTAAGCCATATGAGCACCTAAATGGAGTCAGGAAGCTTCACTTAGGCAGCATTGGCAAAAACCAGCTCTGACTCAAGTACACAGAAAGCATCCACAACTCACAGGAGAGGTAAAAATGGGCCGTTCAAAAATACAGACCTTGCATTCAACACAAAAAGATGGAGGAATGTTATATTCCTCTTCCATTTAGGAGAAAACTGAACAATAGTCAGAACAATATTGGAAAGCAATTTTTTGTATTATCTTAAGGCTAATAATTTGAGATCTAATTTAACTGATGTATGAGATTCGTGATTGCAAAAAGCACCAGTAACAAAAATGCAAAATCAAAAACTTGCAGAGCTCTTGTTCTTATAAAGAGATGTGTACAATTTTGAACAGATAGGAAGCATGCCTAATGGGTTAGCTGTTCAATTATACATGCAAGTTTTAAAATTATGACTGAGAAGGAAGGTCATCCTTTTCAATTAGCAAAAGTATCAACTGACCCTTTCCTATTAGAGGTACTTGGACACCAACTACTAAAACAGCAACCCAAACAGAAAGCAGAACTTGAAACAGCAAGATGCATATCCCACAAAAAGAACAACCCATTTCCACTGCAACACCAAAGTACTTCACACCACACCTTTATTAAATAAAATTCAAACTACAGTAATTTATGTGGTATGATAATCCAAATAGTCTTTATCGAAGAAGTTATTAGATCACTGACTTTAAAGGGAGAAAATTATATTGCAGTAAAGTATTCTCCTTGGTGCTTCACTTTTCTTTTTTTCACCTACATTTTTCATCTCTGCTCTTATTTTCTCATTCTTCCTCCACACTCATGAAGTTTTTATTTTGCTACAACAAGTCTTTGTTCTTTTAGAATCTGCCTTTTTTAAAAATCCTGCTTACAGTTTAATATAAAAGAGTGCTATGATAGCTCCATTATGTATCATTTACTATAACAGCCTCAATGGACAACATTCTCTTAAACTATTAAGTGCTATAATCAAGTTAGTAAATGAAAGGCCTTTCAATTTATAAAATCCAGAATATAATCCTTAATACCCAAGGTGCTTAAGAATATTCAGGGAAATAGCTTTTCCCTAAGTATAAAAACATGCTAGAAAGAAGATACCTACTGGCAAATACATATTTTTAAGAGTGAACAAGTTTTACAAGGATGTGTTTTGAAAATAATGTGGTTTTCAATCTTTGTTGTTGAGATTGCCAGATCTGTCAATCTTATTAGCACAAAACAGTTATTCATCTGACTGCTAATGCAGCAACTGATACACCAACTATACATAATGCCACAGGACAATTCCTCCCTGTGCAAGAATTCACATCTGAATCAAAGGAAAAACAAATTATTTGATAATGAATTAAAGAATGGATATGATATTCCAGGTTCAGTAAAAACAGACTGCAGACACGTGAATCTCATTAATCTCTTACACCTGTTCAGTCATACAAAAAAAAAAAGAACTAAAAAGCCAAAGTCACAAAAAATTCTGCTTTTATTGCCAAAGAGTTTAAGCCTTGTTTTGGTGTATGATCACATACCAGAACTGAAAGCATGGATCTACTCATCTGTCAAGCTAAGTGAAGCTAGTATAGCACCTTAAAACAACAGGACTAAACCACAAAAGCAGGCACATCAAATTTAAACTTGAGGATTTTACATCCAGTGATTAGAAGACTTAATTTTGAAATGTTAATGATCAAGCAAATCATATCAAGAAAATTACTACCAACAATATTTTACAAATTAGTCTTTTGAATGTAAAAATTTTCTGAAAGAAGAAATGTAAATTTTTCTAATAATCTAAACACAGTTTCATTTTAAAGCATGTGTAATGTTATCTTCAAAATCCATTAATTTTAAGCATTTTGATACTTGCACAACTGAGTATCTGGGAAGAAGGTTGTATGGAAAATCCATATTACCATACTTGACCAATGCTGACCTTTCTCCTTGCGGCTGAAGTGAAAATTTTCCTGGTGCCCCTTCCATAAAGTCTTCACTTCCTGATCTGCTGGTATGCTCATTACAAATTAATTGTCTACTCTCATCATTAAATGATGTGTACAACTTTTGTTCTGCTAAGCAGTTATTATTACTTCTGTCAAGATTATTCATCATCATAGTTGGCTTTTCATAATCTAGCTTTACTTCATCTGAAATAGGCAAAGAGAACACATTTTGTTCAAATGTTATTAATTACTGCTTGCCATGTTACATTATCAAAATTTGCTTGTATCAATTTAAAAGGTTAGAAAGCTTAAGACTATTAAAAGTAAGGTAGTCAATGTCTTCTTAAGAACAGTATTTCCTAAGGTCTTTTGGGGTTGTGTTTAAAGTTTTAATATTTCATCTTCTTTATTTCCCTTTTACGAATAGGTGGATTGTACCTTGAGAAAAAAGTGATTGTATTTCAGGGCCTGAATATTACGAAGGAACTCTAGAGAAAGGAAGCTGTTAATCCTGTAGCTTCTACGTACACACAATAAGAACCCCCAAAAATAAAATGCCTCACATAAACACTTGCATGATCCCAAAAGGGGAGAAGAGACCAAGGCAGGTTACAATTACCCTAGCTTCTTAACTTCTTCAATTAGTAACATCATCTTACTAAGGCTACATGAAGGTGTATATTATATAAACATATATTTATAGAATAAATACATTAAAATGAAGTAAAGTTTAGTACTTTTTATGTAAGACTTATTTTGGAATAAGGTAAAATGTGAGATATTCAGTTTATCATGTAAAATAACAATCCTGGACAATGTAAGAAGTGTCATTATTATAAATTAGTCTTCTGAAATAAAGACAGAGTCCCAGCACACTTCATTATGAGCCAACATGCAGGAAGCCAAGATGCCATTTCCTATCTTCAGGAAAATTACTTTTAAACCCCACATTTGGTGACCTTTATTAAGTTTCCAGTAATGAAACTTTTAACAACAAATACGATGTAACTGGAGGCATGTGACAACATATAATTCCTTTTTATTCCTCCTTTTATGGTCAATAATCCATCAGGGAATCTCCTTAGATTATGGCATCCCATTATCTCTTTAAGCATGTAGACATTTAATTTTAATTTTACTCACTGAAGACAACTTTCAGTAAAATTCCGTTACTTGGAAACCTATAGGAAGAAGAGGCACCTGAGTAGCTTTCAACTCACTTTTAGTAGTGCAAGCCAGTATCATTTTGGGAAACTACTGTTTCAAAACTGCCCTAAACCCATTTAAATACTTTCAGAATTCACACTGAAAGGACATGAAGGTCCTTTAATGCATTAATAATTCATGTAATTACCAATATTAAACCCATCATGCAGTTAATTTTCTAGCAAGTAATATGTATCAAAACATTCTTACTCTGATCCAGAGGAACCACTTTAGCAGAAAATAAATCTTTTGGAGAAGTTGTTCTAAGTAAGCTTTTCCAAGCACTGCTGACTTTTCCAACCTCTGCAGCTTCAGCAGGAGGTGTTGGAAGGAAAATGGAAGAAGCTTCATATTTTTTTTCAGGAATTATTAGTATTGGTTTCTGTGACAAAAATAAAGAAGGCTTTTAACAAAAGCACAGATAATTTAATTTTCATTTAACTAAAAATTAAAAAAAAAAGAAATCCACTTAATTTCTAACAAAGGGCTAAGTTCAAAATAGAACAGAAGTTACACTGGCTTGTTCATTAAGAAATTTTCATGTCCTGAATCTAATGATACCATTCCACTGAACAAACCAGATGTCTCTACCATTATCACCACAGAAAGTCATTTAAAAGCCAACATTCAGGGGTGCAGAAAACAAAACTTAGCTTGAGTAGAACAAGTCAGAATTATTTATTCCTCATACATCTGCAGCAAGCTTATTTATCAAAGAAAATATTGTGCCAATGACTATTGCTAACAATTCTAGAGATATATCTATTCTTTGATTTCCTTTGAGCATCAAAACAGTATTTCCACAACACTCCAAATATGTTCACATCATATGTACTACTTTCTATCACACAGAGACAAATCATGCAGATCCAGAAATGTCAAAGTCCTAGTTTTATGTCAGTATCTTGCATCTTAGAGGAGGTGAACAAGCCCCTGAAATCTCTAGTACCAAGCGCTTGTTGTACCCTTGCCCGACATAAAAGCACTGACCTCTAAAATCAATACCAATTTCCTTAAAATAAAGAATCCACTAGAAAGTCTCCAGCCAATCCTTCAGAGCTCTCCACAGTATTAAGAAGCCAAAAGGAGAGACTGACTACCCACAACCACCATGATTAATACAAGCTTTTAATTTACAGTGTACAAACATATCCATTGATAAAGCAAAAAAAGCAGGTTTGGCATTGGTCAGTAGTTTTCTCTAATTTTTTCCACTCTCACACACAAAATAAATGAAAATTTAACACTAGTTCTTAAATCCAAATACAGATATATTTACTCTAAATAGAAGCAAGCTCAGAATTTTTAAACTTGATTCATATAAATATATGACCTTATCCAAATTACCAAAGTATAAAATTTCTTGGGTATTTCCCCTAATTTCCTAAAGAATACTTTTCTAAAGAATTTCCTAAAGGTTACTGTCTGCAAAAAGCAATGCATACAGCAAGCACATTTAATTGCTACAGCATGCTCTGTTAGCTCCAGTACTAAACAAACAATTGTGACTTAATCTTATATTTGAAGACCAAATATAAAAAAACTGTGAAAGAGCAGATACAGTTTTAAATTGAAAAAAATTCACAGCTTTCGCAGAGGAAGAAAAGAGGTTCTTAAAGGACCTCTATCTGTTTTGAAATAAACTACAATCACGACATTTCATACAAATGTAAGCCAAATGGAAAGCAACCACCTAGTTACCTTCAAGTTACTGCTCACAGAACCACAGAATAGATGAGGTTGGAAGGAACCTCTGGAGGTCCAAGCCCCATGTTCAACTACAGCCACCTAGACTCAGCTGCCCAGGACCATGCCCAAGAAGCTTTTGAAGATCTCTGGGCAACCTGTGCCAAGGCCTTGCCACGCTCGCAGACAGAAAACTGTTTCCTGAAGTTCTGAGGAAACCTCCTGTGTTGCAGTTTGTGCCCTCTGCCTCTGGTCCAGCCACTGGAAAGAGGCTGGCCCATCCTCTTTGCACTCGCCTTTCAGCTATTTACATCCATGGATAAAAGATCTGCCCTTGGTCTTCTCCAGGCTGAACATTCTCATTTCTCCCTGTCCCTTCATCACTTTTGGGGCCGCTCATCAGATTCTCTCCAGTAGCTCCATGTCCTTCTCGTACTGTGGAGCCCAGAACTGCCTACAGCACCCCAGGTGTGGCCTTACCAGTGCTGAGTAGAAGGGAAGGATCATTTCTCTCAACCTGCTGGAAACACTCCTCCTAATGCAGCCCCAGATAACATCAGCCACTTTCTTAAGAGCAAGGGCACATTGCTGGCACATGTTCATGCTCATGAACTTCATCTATTTTAGTAAACTTAGAAAAGAAAGCTGACTCGAGTATCCGTCATCTGATACTTCTTAATGTCACTTTGAATCATAAAGCAATACAGCAATATTTAGGTAGTTTAAATTATTTTCAGGTTTCCTTTGGGGATAAAATGACAAAACTGACTTTATAAGTCTCAGATTAATATTACAACAAGCCTCCATTTTTCCCAAATGTCTTTAAACCATTTCTTCTCCTAACACTACCAAGCCTCCATTTTTCCCAAATGTCTTTAAACCATTTCTTCTCCTAACACTACCAAGCCTCCATTTTCCCCAAATGTCTTTAAACCATTTCTTCTCCTAACACGACCCTGTGTTGAAGCCCTGTACTGAAGACATATATTTTTATATCAGTACTGCATGAGTTATTTCCAGAGTACTTACATGAGCCAGTGGGCTTAGACGAACACCAGAATGCGGTCTTGATTCAGACGATTCAGAACTGGATGTACTAAAACTAACAAAGAAATGAAACACAGTTAGAATAAAGCAGACCCAGAGCTGTGTGATCAGCTCTTTCTTTAAATTGCATGCCTCTTCCCTTTGCCAGTGAATATGGGGAAAGGGAAGAAAGGAAAAGTGACAACAGCACTTCATGCTAACAAAACTCCACCTAGAAATAATTTTCAGGTAGTAAAAATTTTGTTTAAAAATGAGCATTTCAAACTGCAGGACCTAAAATTTTACATTTAAAAGATCTCAGAAGGCTCTGAAAAAAGATCTAGCACATAGGTTATAGGAAACAAGCAAGTTTTCACACATTCTAGGAAAAAAGCTGAAGACTATCTCAATTAAAAGCATTCAGTTGTCTCAAGAAAAGGTAAATAACAGACTATTTTCTTATACTATTCTCCACATAGAAAACTAGTGTAATGACTGCCTCCGGTAGCTCTAATTCACCGGAACTGCCTGGACACGTAGATTAACACCAACAGTAAAGATCATTAGAAGAAGGCAAAGGATGTGATTAGGAATACAGATTAACACAGGGCAAATAATCATTGGAAGCATAATTAGAGAATCAAGTATCTTGCTGCTAAAGGGTATCTGAAAAAACCTTAAAGTCACTGTACCTAAAAACTGAAGGGGATCTACTCTGAGGACATCTTGAGGATTGAGACCCAAAAAGTTTCCTTTGTTCATCTGTAGGTGTGACAGGTCTTTGAGTTTTTACTGTTCGTAGAGCATCTCTAGCTTCACTTACAATCTCAGAACTGGTCTTAAGCTTTGCTGCTGACAACCAGTAGAATGGTTCTGCTTTTCTTCTATTTTCAGTCTTTGAAGCTTGCATTCCTCTGCAAAGTACTGCACAGGAAGAACACTGGAAAATATTTGTGAAAGGCACAAAGTATTATGCTGGTTTTAAATCACAAACTATTAATTCATCACTGGTTATGCTACCACAATATAGTTAAAAAGGGTAAGTAAATCCCAGACATTGCTGAAATAGTGGGAAATAAGGTACATTGATACTATTTTTCCTCTCTATTCCTCAGTTCTGTAGAAAAATACTCAAAACCAGAACACATCTGACATGTGAAGGATGTACCTTCAGTTTTTTTACACAAAGCTAAAATATGGCACTGTGTTTCATGGGCCAAATGTGGTCCTCTGCAATTCCATAGAAAATCTGTTTCTTGACACCCAATTACTTAGGAAACACCACAGTCAAAACAGGAAGTCAATAATACGCTGCAAAGAGACAGGTTTTTCCAACTTAGAAAAAACCCAATATATATTATTGACCTTACCAAGGGCAGCTTCCTAATACGTCAAAGGCATCAGTAACTGAAACGCAGCTATCAGCAAACGATAAGCAGAGACAAGGAAGAACAAACAATCCATTTTTTCCTCTGAAAGAAACAACTCCCCAACCCACTCCCAAGCACAGGCAAAGAAAGATAACACTAATATAAGTTATAAACCCAAACTTCCAATCAGCGTTCTGTCCTGCTGTAGTTTCTGGGAAATGCAGTGGGCAGCTGACAGACTTGCTCCATCACTCCTTGGACCCACAACCCACCACAGTGCAGTTCTTTGTAGATATCATCCTTGTCATTTTACAGCAAACTCATCTTGAGTCTTACACCGTGCAAAATTCCTCTTCTGCTTTCAAACTTAACTAAAACCAAAAATATGTTTCTGCACTGTGAGTCAGACCATCTGGCAACTTTTCTCTCACACAGTTTATGACAATGAACTGACAGGAGATCAGACACCATCATCTGGGTTATTTCTAAACTATGGAGTAAAAATAAAATCTTATATCCTTAGTTTCTTAGTTCAATTCTTCCTGTTCTGCAGTTTAACTTTTCCAGCTGCTTCTTCTTTCTTTGAGAGCCTGCACATTCTGGCACAGTGTCTTTCATTCTTGCACACCCAATGTAAAATTGGATGCTAAGGAGAAGTGCACCAACCTCTTTCACTATATGATGCATAATTAAAAAAAAATCTCAAGAACAGATCAGGAGCCTGAGACTATCAGTGTTTTTAGTATTTCCAACTACCATTAATATATTACTTACCTTCACTGTGACTGAATTTTGCTCTCTATGCTTCTAACTCTTTCCTCTATTACAATGTGATTGAAAAAAAAGTAAGGAGTTCCACTGCAGCTGTCTGTTTGGAAAAATTATACAGTCAGTCCTCACTGAAAAAAGGAAGGTGGACTATCATTCCCTATTCCCCCAGCTACTGGGAGCCAGAATTTTAACCTTAAGTGGAAGGTCTTCCCTGAAGGCCTTTTGCCTGATACAGTTGAGAATGGTCCTGTGCAGGGCCAGGAGCTGGACTTCATGATCCTTGTGAGTCCCTTTCAACTCAGCATACTCCATGATTCTGTAATTTTGCTCCCCAGTCCCAGCAGGAAATAGATAGAGGGAATGCTGCAGTGTCAACGGGGACAGCATAACTGGTACACACATATCTTGTCCCTCACTACTGTCACCATTTCCCAAGTAGTCTTTAACTTGCACAAGTGAAGAGCTCCTCTCTGACTCTCTGCTGGAAGGTAGAAGAGTATCACAGCAGTGTCTAAAAAGCCATACTTGGGCTCTTGTTTTTATTTCCCAAATGTTTACTCCAGAGGTCTGGTCTTTGCTGTACAGAAAAATTTTAAAGCAGTAGATAGCAGTACAGCATCCACACATTAGTCCCAGCAATGTCCAGAAGTGAGAGAGCTGTACTCTCACAGCTCTTATCTCAGTTCAATAAAGATGAGAGAAGCATGGCTGACTACATCAGGTATGGCACCACACTGGCTCAGCCATCTCACACTGGCTCTACCATCCTCTTTCCAGTGTCATTTAATTGCTAGGGGGGAGAGTGGGTGTATTTGCAATCACTAACTACACTGAGGAGAAGCCCTGTACTCAAGCTGTGAACACTCTGCTCTCTGACATCCAAATCCATGTTCTGTCTGCCCTTGCAAATCTCAATAATAGCACACAGGTACAGTTTTAGTAAGAATCCCAGAATCGTCGAGGTTGGAAGAGACCTTTAAGATCATCAAGTCCAACAGCCAACGCCTCACTGCCCCTGTAACCCTTAAACCACATCAACCAGCACCAGATCCAGACACCTCCTAAATATGTCCAAGGTTGGTGACTCCATCACCTTCCTGGCCAACCTATTCCAGTGCATGGCCATCCCTACTGTATTTTTTTTTCTAATATCTAATATTTATCTCCCCTGTCTCAGCCTAAGGTCATTCCCTCTTGTCCTTTCACTGCAGGCACGGTAGAAGAGATGGGCCCCCACCTCACCACAACCTCCTTTCAGGAGGTTCCTTTCAGGAACAGGCAAATAAGATCTATTATCTGACATAATTCTGAACACCAGCAACTTACCAGTCAGAACTGATGCACTTTCACCCTGGTGAAATTTTGACGCAGAGGAATCGCTGTCAAAGAGAAACCAGAACGAAGTTATGAGAGCTGAGTTCTCAGCGGAGTCAGGTTTCCAGCGCAGCCGTGGGACAACACGTCCAAGAGGATCCTCCCAAATAAGCAGCACCTGTGGAGTAAACGCCGTCCCAACCCACACCCGGCAATCAAGGCTCTCTCCCGTTCCCGGGAAAGCTGCCGGGAAGCGGCTCAGGGGTTCTCAGTCTCCGGCCGCTTTCCAAAGCCTCCCGCCGCTTTCCAAAGCCTCCCGCCCGACTTACCGCACAGTCCGGCCCTTCGCCCCCGCCCGGCCAGGCGGCACCCCCAGGGACGAGCACTACGGCCGGGGGGGTAGCAGGCGCTGCCCGGGGCACTCGGTCGGGACCCGCCACCGCCTCCGCAGCGCTCCAGCCTCGCTCAGCCGCCCGCCGTTCCCGTAGCAACCGTACGCACCGCGGCGCCGCCGGGCCGGGCCGGGCCGGGCCGCGCCCCCCGCGCTGCCGCG
>WAAE01002499.1:0-15115 GCA_013400495.1 Nicator chloris | reverse complement strand
CGCGCTGCCGCGCCCGCGGGGGCCGAGCGCGCACCCCGAGGCGCACGCGCGAGCACCTGCCGGCGCGTGCGCGTGCGCAGCGCGGCCGCTGCCAGGTCGGGGTGGCGACCCGACATGTAGGGGTGGCGTGCCCAGATCCCAGGGATGGCGTCGTCATATCCCAGGGACAGTGCGGGCTCCTGCCGCGAGGCTGGCCCGCAGGACGGTGGGTTCCTGGTGGAGAGCTCTCTCCCGTGGCCAGTCCTGGCCCGCGTTCAGGGAGGGCGTGGTGGAGGCTGGCACAAGCCCGGGGCGCAGCTGGCAGAAGTTACTCGGTGTGACCTGCTGTGGTTGCCAGGTTAGGGACGCTAAACACAGACACGGAGCCCGGTTTCGACAGGAGACGATTTTTATTCTGTGCAGCGTGAAAGGTGGAAGCGTTACACAAATCAAGCACTCGGATTCTCAAAAATTTACAGAATCACAGAATCCATTCGCTTCAAACAGACCTCTGAGATCATCGAGTCCAACCTATGACTGAACACCACCATGTCAACCAGACCATGGCACGAAGTGTCACATCCAGTCTTTCCTTAAACACCTCCAAGGGTCAGTGACTCCACCACCACCGTAGGCAGTCCATGTCAATTTACACTAAATATACATTTTAGCAAACAAATCACAGTTCATTGGCAAGTTCTCGTATTTTACCTTTGATTGGTTTAACGATTCTCTTGCTTCTCATGCTAATTACTCGTCATGCTCAATCTTTCTGTTCTGTTGAGTTCTTGGGTTTCTTGAATTGGTGGTCAGTGGTGGTTGAGTCTCCATGGTGGAATCAAGAGGCTGTGAACTGGCACTGATTCCTTGCATTGTAAAGTGCATGGGACCTGTGGCCAGACAGGTGGCAAGAGACACAGCAAGTGACAGTAGACAGACAGGTGACACAGCAGGAGCTGAACACTGACAGGATGACCCCAGACTATTGGATAAAAGCCCAGGTGATCCTTTGTCCACGGTCACTCCTTTAAAGCTATGATACTTGTTTCACTGATAAGGGAAGACTCTGTTTCCCAACCCCCTTCTCATCCTCTGTAACTCTCTAGGTGAATTGTTGGCTATTTCTGACTCCTTGGGTGTCAGCATCATTGTAATACCTTCTCTCTGAGCTCAGATTTACAGGTTCAAAATGGTGACATTGAAAGTTTTCCAAAGTAAAAACCAGGGTCTCAGACATGGTGTAGCAGCAGCCACAAACTCCTGTCCTGTGCCTGGGTCACTCTGGTCAGGCAGTGAAGGTTGGATTGCACACGTTAGTGGTTCCCTGGCAGGGCAGAAGTGCAGTCACATCTCCCACTTGCCTCCTGTTCTCTGGAAGGTCAAAAGATGGACAGTTTCACATTGGCTGTAGCAGAGCTTCACACACATGGGTCCCACAGGCCAGATGGCTTTGCTGGAGTGGCACGAAGGGGTCACTTGCAGTGACTTCCTTAGGCTGCCTCCTGGCAAGGTCGCACCAAAAATGCATCTACCTCCAGGTTTCAGGATCCTGTTGGCCAGGTGAACCAGACACACCCCAAACAGCTCCCTCTCGTGCCTCTTGCTATTGCAATGAGTAATGGGATCACAGCCCGTATCAGAAAATCTCCAGACATGTAACAACAACAAAGGTTTTTTTGTGGCAAGTGGATTGTTTGTGACTGACTTTGTTCGCTGTCTCTGAATGCGTTTTGAAATTTATCTAAAAACTGCTGTAGCAGGGTAGTTGTTACCTCTGTGAATAATAGAAAAACACAACAAATACAGCTCCATCTGATCAAGGTTTTTCCTTTGTTCCTTTATTATATACTTCAGATATATCTGAAAACACTCCTCGAATAAATTCATCTTGTGAATATATTTATATGTAAATACATATATCTTTCTTACTAGCTTGAAGTTCCTTTTACTAATCACTTGCTAACATACCTTACTTTTTCATGTTTGGTAGACAACCCTGTGGATATTTTAACTTTAATTTGTCCTTCTGATTTTTATTATAAGCTTTGTTATGCCCCTCTCTTCCAGAAAAATACCCTCTTCCAGTTCCTTTTTTGATTCTGACAGGCATTATGATAGCAGTAAAAAGATCTCCATGTGTAACGCTACCTGGTTTACATAACACGTGCCATTATCTCTGCTAGCTTCTACTTTATCTCTAATTATTAGACATCTAGTCCTCTTTTTTTGCAGCCAAGTTCAATACCTCAGAAGTAATGAAAACCTTGTTATTATTGTACCCTCTTTTCTCTGTATATTCTTCTTTAAAATCCAAAAGAATGTGTGTGCGCATGCATGTATGCTATTTTCAGATCATTCACAGTTAGCTCATTTTCTGTAACTTTCTTCTGAACCTTTCTTTTATTTAAATAATACAAGGGAAGCTTCACAGAAAAAATGTGTAGATCTGTTTCCTGGTAAAGCCAGTTTAAATTTCTTTTTACTGTTATCTCATCATTCTTTAAACAATGTTTAAATCCACCCAGTTAAACTCACTAAGCCTCCTTTCTTGGCTTCTTCTTTAATCTTTTTTCATATGCACAATATTTCTCCTATTTTCTAGGTCATCAAATTGAAGAGTTAAATTTTATTCATTTTCTGAGCTTTGGCAATTACAGCAAATATTTCTTTTGTGATCTCTCTGCTGTGTCTCAGGTGTAAAAACTTTCTCACTTAAATCCCTTCTATCCTGGACTTTTTATTGAAGGAACTCTTTCAGCACCTCTTTTAAATGCAGGTACATAATTAAATCTTGTTTGTAGTAACAGTGCTCTAGGATGGAAATATCATCAAAACCTATAAATTGACTTGGTCTAGGTAAGCTAGTATTTGCTGAAGTGATTGCTAAGGTAAAAGCAGTGTGTTCTGAACACTTCTGTCTAACTAATGAAAAATACACAGTATTCAATTATGTCATATTCATTCTAATTACTTTTTTTTTTAAATTTTGTTTGATTTGAAAATCATGAAAGGATTTTGTGCTAGTATCCGGTCTCAGGTTTTGGTCTGGCTAACTTAAATCTGTCTAGAGATGAAACTTACCTGAATATCCAAACATATCAGGCCTATATTTCAATGCAATTCAGAATTAGTTAACAGTGTTAAGCACTTTGCCTGCTGAGTGTTCATTGATCACATTTGCAGCTTCTAGTTGCTGACCTGTAAAAGCAGCCTCCAGTGGAATTTGAGCAGCGCAAGTGGCAATGCAGCCCCCATTTGTCCATATTTTTCTCCTCTTTTTCAAATAAAACAACAGTCCCACCCCCAATCTGGACACAAATCTTCCTGTCATATTCAGCCTTGCATAAACCATCTGGTATGTGCTGTTAAATAAGCTCAATGTTTTGTATCACTTGTAGATCATTACAAAGGCAGGTGGAGCAGTTCATTTTATAGCAGTTAGAAGCAACACCTATACCAAGTGACCTAATAAGTCTTAATAAAGCAAGTTTATGAAGATCTCCATTACATGCAGCAGGGAAATCTGTCACAGGAAAGAGTGCTGGGTGTGTGATGAGATGACTAGTTGGTGGATAAAGGGAAAGCGGTATATGCTGTTTATCTTAAGTAAGGCTTTTGACTGTCTCCCATTACACCCTGACAGACAAACTGATGAAGCATGAGCCTATTAGGATGGATATGGGGCTGCACTGAAATTTGGCAGAAATGCAGAGCTCAAAGGGTTGAGATTGGCCGCACAAAATGCAGCTGGGGACCACTCATCCTCCGGGTGCCCCCTCACCAAGTTGACAGATGATGTAGAACTAGATGGAGTGACTGGTACATCAGATGGTTGTGCTGCCATTCAGAGGGACCTGAACAGGCTGGAGAACTGAGCCAAGAGGGATCTCAAGAAGCACAACAAAGGGAAATGTGAAGTCCAGCACCTCAAGAGGAGTAACCCCATGCACCAGTACATGCTGGGGGCCAACTGGCTGGAAAGGAACTTGGCAGGAAAGGACCTAGGGATGCCAGCTGACATAAGTTGAACCAGAAATGTGCCCATGCCGCAGAGGTGGCTGTTGTAGTGTGTCTTTTGGGAGTGGAGCTTCTGCCCAAACCCCAATCCACCTCTCGTGTGGAAAGACTGCTTGGGAGAACTTCAGGCAAGGTAATCAAGCTCACACAACCACCCACACCACAGGCTAGCTCAGCAAGGAGAGGCAGGAAGGCCTTGCACTAGATCAGTTCCAGCAAAGTTTATTTCCAGATGCTGAAGGGGGATCCACGGCAAGAGAAGAGACCATGTGGTCTGCTGGGTTAAATAGGGGTCTGAGGGCACAAGGGCAGTACAGAGGGCAGGGCAGGGGGTCAGTGACCCATAGCGGAGGTGGAACTGGACACCCAGGATACCACAACTTATAGGGACGTGGCAGAGGGGAAACCCAGGACCACCAAGGGCATGGGGAGAGGAGAGACTGGGACAGAGCACACTGTGCAAGGCACCGTGGGAGAGTCTTCTCCTTCAGCCAGGACAGAGGGCTCTATGGTCCGTCTTTCCAGGGTAGAACTCTGTGACATTCTCTGCAGGGGTGGAGGGATTCCACAGGTGGCCAACAGGGATTCCAACAGGTGGCCTCTTGGGCAGCATTAGGAAACCCAGTGCCAGGAGGCAGCCAAAAGTGATCCTTTCCTTCTGCGCAGCAGTGAGGCCACAAGTGTAGTGCTGGGTCCAGTCATGGTGTCCACAGTACAACAGGGACATACTGGAGTCCAGAGAAGAGTCACTAAGATGACAAAGGGATTGAAGCACCTTTAGTATGAGGAAAGGCTGACAGAGCTGGAACTATTCAGCCTGGAGAAAAGAAGGCTCTGGTGGGAACTTATCTGTGTGTGTCTGAAGGAAGGGTGCAAAGAAGATGGAGACAGACTTCTTGGTGGTGCCCAGTGAAAAAACAAGAGAAAGAAGGCACAAATTGAAATACAGGAAACTCTGTTTAATCATAAAACCAAATTTCTGTGATGAGAGTGGTCATCTCTAAACATCTCAAACATTAAAATAGGTTGTTCATAGAGCTTGTATGATCTCCACCTTTGGTGATACTAGATTGGAAAAGTCCATGAACAACATTCTCTAGTTAACTGCTTTGAGCAAGAGACTTGATGATCTCCAGAGGTTTTTTCAAACCTTAAATATTCTGTGATAGATGTAAATTTTTTAAAATTTCTTAAAATCTTATTCAGATTTGGCTGAAATTTTAGATTTTGGAAATTGCCATGATCAATCTCTAGCTTGCATTGCTTAGTGTGGTTTGACCATTGCATCCTGCAAACTCTGCCCTTTACCCTCTCTCTGACCAGCAATTGATTCCCTCCATGCTCAGTGCTCAACTCTCCAGCCAAAAGCTGAGATTTCCCAGTAAAGTTACGCCAGCTTCCCAAGTGAAATACACTTCAGTTGTACCCCTGTTTGTGCTGAAACACAGCATGCAAAGACTTGTACCGACTAAGCCTTGTGAGCAATCTACCAGCTGCACACCCCCTATGCAATTGTCCCTACATCAGTGATTGCTTTCATTGATTTCCTGATATTTCTGCTGCCTCTGCCAGTGACTGGAAATCCCTGGCATGTTAGTGAAATGTCTTCTTTTCCTCTACTCTGCCTTTTGACACAGCTAGATGAACAGGACTCCCATGACTTTAGTGCTGCTTGTCAATTTAAGACCTAAATTTCTTCGGGCCAGGCAGGAAGAAATATTGGAGAAACAGCCTTTTTTTTGAAGAATAAATAAATTTGGAACAAAAATGGGAAGGTCATTGCAGGTTGCAATCCAACGTAGAGCCTAAAGAGCAAGTTAAGAACCAGTGAAGGTGGTGAAGGGTGAAAAAGAAAGGGCAAATTTTTTTTCTCAGAAGACACAACCTTCAGTTTAGTGGTCCAAGGTGTTTCTTTCATGAGCATTTTGTTGTGCACAACTTATGATGGCTGTGCATTCATTATGGAGCATGCTGAGCTCGGACACTGCACTTAAAATTCACTGAAGTCTGTGATGAGGAATACCAAGAACTGACTAAATTGGAAGCAATTTTTGGGCACAGAGATGTGGATAAAGTCAAAACTGTTGAGATACAGAACCCATTAGGAAGGTCACTGAACACACATAGCTAATTGATTAAGGGGATTCACTGAATAGAGCTGGTGCATTAACACAGTGATCTTATTTGCTTTCTCAAGGTATCTACATCAGCATTGCTTGCCTTTTCTCCAAACAGATTCTCCTGTCAAATTGTGTCTGGTGGGAAGGCATGTTAAGATTGCTGAAATATTAGTTTTCAGCTAAAGTTCAAAAAGTCATAGAATCATAGAATGGTTTGGGTTGGAAGGGACCTTAAACATCATTTAGTTCTAACTCCCTGCAATGCGCAGGGGCACCTTCCACTAGACCAGATTGCTCCATGCCCCATCCAACCTGGCCTTGAACAGTCCAGGAATGGGGCATCCACACCTTCTCTGAGCAACCTGTTCCAGTGTCTCACCACCCTCACAGTAAAGAATTTCTTCCTAATATCTAATCTAAATGTGTCTTCTCCCACTTTAGAGCCATTCCCCCTTATCCTGTCACTACATACCCTTGTAAAAATACCTCTCCAGATTTCTTGTAGCCCTCTTTATGTGCTAGAAAGTGCTATAAGGTCTCCCCAGAGCCTTCTCTTCTACTGGATGAACAACACCAACTCTCTGAGCCCGTTTTCATGTACCCAGAGGCTGCCTGCAGACCACAGGTGCTGCAGGTCCATAACACGTCCGACGCATTGTTTGGAACTTGCCTTACACGTGTGGTTATGCACAAGCCCAGCAGGTTCCATGCCTACATATGGTCTCTGAGCTCTGTGTGTTTTCCATCCATCTGTATATTCTACATGTATGATAGCTATCTAAGGAATCCACTTGTCTCTACTATCTGGAAATGTTACGGAAAAATACAAAGCACTGCCACTGCCTCTATGTTGAATTAGGGAAACAGGATGAAACTCCACTCAAATGGAGGGACCCTATGAGACCCTTCATGTATCTTGCAGGAGACTGCTAAATTCAGAGTTTGTGGGTTAGTGTTATTTTTGTCCAGTTACAGCGTTTTTGTTTTCACAAACACCTGTCCAACCAGATCTGCCTTGTCTGTGCTGCCAGGGTTGGCTTTGTAGCTCTGTTAATGACAACAGTATAGATGGAAAGGAAAGCATGGGCTTTCTCACAAACAACACTGATATAAAATACTCTCTAGAAGGATCACCACGGAGAAGCACTGCTTTCATTTTATGTATTCAAAACAGGATGAGACCAAATTGGACATAGACCTTATTTACTGTTCCACCACAGTCAGCACAGCTCATTGTATCAGGCTCATCTCTGATTCCCAGTACATTACCCAGCATGAAAAGACTGTGAAGCGGGAAGTATTTAATTTTGTGTATCTTACTGGAGTCTGAGCACCTCAAATAATGCCAAAATGCCCAGATTGGCACAGCTTTCTAGAATGCTGGCACCACCTATTTCCCCACTGTCTTCGCTTTAAGCAGCTCTTAACTCAGTGAATGTGCTGTGAGGATAATACAAACTTTACATCCAACCCCGAAAATTTCCCTCATTCAGTGTTTACAGTATGTCTCAAAACTACAATTTGTTCTTGTAGTTTAGCAAATACTTACTGCAAATAGTTAGCTACCATTCATTGTCTCTATGTCCCACTTGCCCACAGTACCCAATATTTTAAGCTCCTCTTTGGATATGAAAGAATTCTTTCATCTGCTCTAAATGAACACGAGAGCTCTGCTGTTGGATACAGTCTGGGTTTCTGGCAGTGAGAAATCTGCAGTATGGAGAAACAACACATATAAAAATAGTTTATTATAGAAGATAGAAAAAAATTTTAAATCTGACCCAATATTTACACAGATTTTAGGATGGGACATTGTACCTCACAGTATACAGTGCAGCTCCACAACATGCTGCAGAGAATTACCAGGAAGCAATCAACAAAATGTGGCACAAGGTACTCTAGGTTAGCCTCCCATAGCACCAGATTTCTCTTGCTGGTAAAAGCCTGATGATCTGATGACATACTGCATCTTTAGCCAAATGTGAACACATTCTGCCAGAACAACTATGTCAGTAGCACATGCCAGCAGAATTCTGCCAGTAGAACTTTCTAGTTTAGACAAGGCCAGCAGCAGCAGTAGCAGCAGTGGTGTGCACAGCCTTGGGATGCCTCATGAGCACAAGTGTAGGGTTAGACACAGCTGAGATAGGTACAAGCTTCACTTTGGCTGCTGTAAGTGGGAATTTTCTTGGAAATTTTTGATGAAAGGTCATGAACTTCAGTGACAATCCCTTTGCAAATAAATACCAGCAAGAACAAAAGAAATACCACGGATAATTATCAAAGATTTTCATTGATTTTGCTGCCACTGAACTCTCCAGCTGGAATAAAAAAAAAAAAAAAAAGATGATAAGTAGAGAAGGGATAGGAAGGTAATGAATCTAGGTCTAGCATTTCCTGAAAGAAGAATGGTAAGAATGGTATGGCTGCTGAAAATGGAAATATGAGGAAATTGGAAATTTCAGACCCGCAGAGAAAAGGAATTCATGGAGAATGTCATCTCAAGTCTGGAGATCGTCTTCTCCAGGGAAGTTGTGACTTGCAGGAATAGTATGAAGGTGATAAGATTAAATATAAGGCTGGGTAAATGGTAAATTGACCACTAAGGCAATAATAACTTTAAAACAATTGTTTTAACTACCAGAGTCAAAGGCCTAGAAACAATCAAAGGGACCACTACATCATGAGTACAGTTCTTATGCTCCAAATTTTTATAGCTGTAAAGAGGTGTGTACATGTATTTATGAAAATACTTATTCTATTATTTTAAGTAGGTGTTATTAAATTTTTGGTAATTGCAGATATGAAATAGTTTCAGATTTTTGAAGGTAACAGTTCAGAAAGTTTAGATCCACTAGGATTTAAAAACTAATTTGGATTGAGCTGAACCGTATTTCTTGCAAATGTGAAATTGGAGAATTCAGTTCCTACTGTGGTGATACCTGACTTTGAGTGGTATTTTACCAAGAGTTCCTCAAGGATCCATCTTCAGTCATATTATTATTCATTACCTTAAAATAGGAAGACGGAGTTTGTTAATAAAATTTGCTGATGACACGGAAGTGGGAGACATCATTAATAAGGAAAATGATGGCCATATGATACAGGAAGACCTGAATAACCTTGAGAACTAGAGTAATAAAAATGGACTGAAACTTAATAGTGCAAATTGCAAGCTTGTGCCCTTCTGTACTAATACAAATTTCTGCCATAAGCTGCAAGGTCATCAGTTCAGAAACAGAAGTATGTGAGTTGTGCCTGGAAGTGCAAGTTAACCACTGGCTTCAGATGTTAAGGGGATGGGGAAAAGGCAGATTTGATCCTTGTGTCTATTGGGTGAGATATTTCCAGCAGACATTGTGAGTGCGTGTCAGGAGGAGGCAGTGTTGGGAGCCCCTCTGCAGCTCAGTGCCATCCACAGCACCCACATGCAGGAGAGACTGAGACTGGCATGAGTGTAGAGAAGGGTGGTGAGACT
Organism: Nicator chloris; assembly: GCA_013400495.1. NCBI lineage: Eukaryota > Metazoa > Chordata > Aves > Passeriformes > Pycnonotidae > Nicator > Nicator chloris. Next base: position 5,521 of record WAAE01002499.1, on the reverse strand, counting down.
GATCCAGGGACAAGCCTATCCTGCCATAAAGCTACAGTGGCACAGCTTGGTTATTCTGCCAAAGGGAGGAGTGAGAGGCTCCGTTCATATCGGCTCTTTAAAGAAGATAAAAAGCAATTTGTACTTTATTTATGTTCAGGAACAAATGAGCATTATCTGACCTGGAAAAATCAGAATGCAAAATTTTTAAAAGGTTTAAAACTAGTAGAGGGGTAAGATTCTGAAACAGCCTCCCAGAAAGACTGGAGAAGTCAAAAACCAAACTATATTAAGAGTTGTATTAAAGTTGTATTAAAAGAATGAGGTGGGGTAGTCGCTGGAAATAGCTGGAGCTGAAAGCCAGTTGTTTTATTCAGTATTACTATGAAAAAATTAGAAGTGATTAAGTAGCCATTCATAGAAATACCCACAAAAGTAAACAGCCTTCGTTTCTAAATGAGCACTGCATTTGCATGAATTAGATAAATTTTTGACTAGTAAGCTAGTTTTCTGTTTCTCTTGGTAATATGAATAGCAGTACCACTACGAAAGACAAGATGAATACCCGTGGAATTTTGTATTTCTAGCTACAGAACTAAAAACCTAAATATTATTTCTCCTTTAGATAACACTGAAGTTCTTAGAGCATTACTTTTCTCAGTAGATCTCTTGCTATAAGGCCAGTTGCCTGCCTTCATTAAAGAGAAAAGCTCAGGGAAAAGGCAGCATGGCACTGCAAGCCTTGAAAAGAAAACAACTGTTTTTGTGTGTGTGTATGTGTCTGTGTGTTTTCTGTTATGGTTTGTTGTGCAACAGCAATAATTTCTATTGCTTTGTAGTATACTCACAATAAATGGCTTTTTAGATTGATTACATGCCTCAACTTTGCTTTGGCTATTAATCAATTTCAGCAGCTGTTTATTGCTTTGTACATTACAAAGCAATAAAGATTATCCCTTAAAGAGCTGTTAATGCCTCATGGAAAAGTTTGGAAACCATTATTTTTAGAAATAGTACTGCTGATATATAATTTTCTGGCTACCATCTTTGTTGCTTCTTTGGGTTCCTTTCTGAATGCACCACATTTCTCGCCTAAATTGCTAATCACAGTGTTTCATTGCTGACAGTGCTTTTTGTGATGGTCCAGATTTGTCCAAAGAGGGCAATGGATTTTGTATACAAGGGTACCATCCCCAGAACACAGCAGTATCAATATTGTTCCTGTTCTTCTTCCAAGGGTGGGGGGTTTTCCATCAAGTAATAATTTTAAGACTTGACTCACTGAAAAAATGAACCACTAAAAATCTTACAATATAATTATGAATGTAAAGCTGCCTGTGTGGACACTTCTGTTCCATGATAAATAAACTAAGGAAAAGGGCATTCTTTGTTATTTTGGAACACAAACTTTGCTGTGGGGATTTATCCTACACACAAGAATATATTTTTACCCATAGAATTACATTGGACGAAAAACCACTTACTTTCTGGCAGCAGTTGCAGCTCAAATATTCATGGGTACATGAGTGATATTTGCATGACTTTGTGACTGTTCCAGACATACTCTTTTCATTCTAGTCCTAAACCCACCTCAGTTTGCAACCTTGCTGGCCTGCTCAGCACCAGCTCTGAAGAAAGGCTGGCCTGTTTAGTATTTTTGCAGCTGCTGTTTTTCATCACTTCTTGTATTCCACAGCCTGCCTCTGAGCACAGAAAGGAAAGACTGGGTGAAAGACTTAATTTTTTATTATGTCCTTGTTCCTATGCTCAGCAAATCACAATTTGTCCCATCCTTTCTGTCTTAATGCACAGGACATTTATTGTTGGTGTTAAACCAGGCTTAAATGTTAAGCCAATGTTAAACCTAAAGCTTAGGTTTTGCAAGCTTTTCTGTGGTCTCCTGTCAGTGCAGTTTTCAATCATGGTGTAAAGAAAACCATTCTAGTGGCAAGAAGCTGTGAAATTCAGTCATCTAATTTCTCTACTTAAAGTATCAACAAAAGCTCAAAATGTGAGCAAAATTTTATAATCATTACCCTCTCCTTCAAAATTTGACTGTTATCCACTCATTTTCATCAGAAATACTAAGACCACTAATCAGCCATTGGTTGATGCTGAACTTGGTTCTAATCTCATTATCATGAATAATAAAAATACAGGGAATGTCTGGAAATAAGTAGAAATATTATCTCACATACTAGTAGTGTAACCTAGAACATTGTCCTGGTTTCAGCTGGCATAGAGTTGATTTTCTTCTTAGTAACTGACACAGTGCAGTGGTTTGGATTTAGGATGAGAATGATGTCAGTAACACACAAATGTTTTTTTTGTTTAACACACAAATGTTGCTCCACGAGGTCAAGGAAGGCCTTTTCTGCTTCTCACACCACCCTGCCAGCAGGCAGGCTGGAGGGCACAAGAGGCTGGGAGGAGACACAACTGCACAAGGTGACCTAAACTGGCAAAGGGGACATTCTACCCCACACAGTGTCATGCTCAGTATATAAACTAGGGGGAAAGGTGGCCAGGGGCTGCTACTCAGGAACTGGCTGGGCATCGGTCAGCAGGTAGAGAGCAATTGCATTGTGCAACATTTGTTTTGTATGTTCTATTTTTTCCCCTTTTTTTCTCTCCTATGAAACCACCTTTATCTCAGCCCATGAATTTTATTTTTCTTATGCAACTCCCTCCACCATCCCACTGAGGTGGGGAAGAGTGAGTGAGTGAGTGAGTGAGTGAGTGAGTGAGTGAGTGAGTGAGTGAGTGAGTGAGTATGCAACGTTTAGCTGCCTGCCAGGTTAAACCACAAGAAATATGCAAAAGTAAAGAAGAGAAGAGAAAAGATATACAAGATGGCAAAATTGATTTGGTGGCAGAAAGCTTATCTGAGGATAGATGCAATAAAAGGGAAGCAACAGTGAAGAAGAGGAAATTAGCATGAAAGGGTGTACAGAATCCTTCCTCTTCCTTTTTCCTTTTAATTGACATGTATCCTAAGGAATTTTTAAATCATCAGAATATCCCTGGAAGATACAGTTTCCCATTTTCTTAGTAGGTGAATGCACCCCATTCATCTTATGACTCTTGAGTTTTGTAAAATTAGCTACAGAATTAGATCCTACAGAATGACACGTGAGAAGGCAAGATTCACTCCCCTAAGAATCTATTTTTAGTAAGTGTTTCAAGTGGAATGGATAAATAAAGTAGGTAACATGCCATGATGAATTTTCCTGGTGAACCTCATGTACAACATCTAGAGAACTCACTGTTGACAGAGGGTATGTAGTGGAAGATTACTTATCTTTTGAGACATCCCCTGTCATTATCCCTATTTCTGAGGAGATGATATAGAATACAGGCAGTGCAATGAATTGCTCTTAAATGATACCAAAATTCCCATTCAGCAAGGCTCAATAGAACCAGAATGGCCAGTCATGACATGCTGTGAAATGTTAATAGCCAATGGAGCATAAAAGAAACCCCTGAAAATAGCCCCACTGTAGATTTAATGAGATTTTTCAGGTATGTTTAAGTCTAAATATGCTGGAAGCAGAGTAAGTACAAGTTGCTAAAACCAACACTACAACATGATCTAATTTACTTTAATTTCCACAATATGAATTCTTAAAAAGTATATCCCTTATTCTGAAAGCTGAGGTTATGCTGCTGATGATAAGCCATGGAAACTGATAATGTGTTTTCATCATGTGAGGTAGCATGGCTGTAATACTGCTGGCTGCTGCAGCATTACTCAACCTTGTCCAGGTAGGATGTTCTGAGGAATCAGATTAGGCTATCAACAAAGATCTGTACAGATATGTTTTCTTTTGCTCTTCCCATAGTGGTTATGAATTTCTGTTCCTTTACTGCAAAAATCAAGCGGGCATCTTGGCATCAAACAACTGAACCTTGTTTGTACTACATCACCAGTTTAAAAGTCCTTCATGTATTAAAAGGATTTGGCACAGATTCCAGCAAGGAAAATTTCCCCAAGATGTTTAAACTCTGTCAGGTACAGGAGGTCAGTTGGTAACAAGGCTATCATTAAATGTACTCCAGAGTCATGGTAGAAAAATGACCTTTACAGTTTAGCATATGTTTAAACATAATCGACGGGATAAAGATAATCACACTCTTTGGGGTCTTGCAGCTGCTGCTACCTCCAGTCCAAAGCTGGGGTGATTCTGAAAGTAGGCATATTTGGTAGAATAGATAGACTGTGAGAAGCAGATGAAACTGAAGGTGCAAGAAACAGCACTGCTGAGTGGGAGAGGTTTAAAAGTTCCAGTATTTCTCTTAGCTGTCTTCTCTTATCACACAACTTTTCAAAAGGTAGTTCTTTTCTACCTTTCAGCTCTCCACTTACTGCTCCTGGATCAAGCCCACACAAGGGAAAATCACAAGGAGTTTTGTTCAGTAGGCTCCCAAATACTTTCTAACATTTTCCAGCTGTGATGCAAATAGAACAACATAATATTAATAAATGTAAGAAGCAAATAAGGATCTCTTATTGTACAGCTGCAACCCTAAGGCTGCAAGTATGTGACCAAAGATAACTTCCTGCCAAGCTAAAGACAGCCTGTTGTGTTTTATGGTAGTGCATCTTCTTCCTTTCTCAGGTTTACAGTCGTCTTTAGGATTGTTTTCAACAACAATTGTCTCTGGGATGGAACATCATTTTGCTAAGTGTGTTTGTACATCATCTCACATTATTAAGACCCAGCTGGCCATGACTGGACAGCAGGGTGTTATCAGTCTGCAAGTGATAGAGGAACCAAACAAATTAAGCTGAACCACAGAGAACTGGTTCAAAGTGAAAAGTACGGATGTATGGTCATGGTAAAAGAAAACTTTCTAATTCTGTGATTTTTAGAAAATAACTTTTGGAAACTTCTGAGATACTGAGGGTTCGCCTGACATCAAAGGATGTGAAATGAAAGGCATTTATGAAAAACTGCTAAACTTCACTTTTGAAACAGCTGTGCCCTTCCCTTCAGAATCTAACCACTGGCTGATCAAAAGTGAATTTTGGAGTCATCAAGTTTGATAGAGAATTTCTCTCTTCATACTTGGCCAGCAATGTCAAGTGCTAATAAGAAAACACTTCACTGTGCAACATACCATGATTTGTACCCCACACTTCCATCACCAAGCCTGTGGGAAGCCCTTGACAGGATACTCAGAGATGGAACAGGAATGTTTACAGCAACAGACTACTTAGAGACATGTGCCAAGGGATTCGGCACTTGCAAAAAGCTGGAGTTGGGGCAAGTGTGAAAATTTTACCCAAAGAGTTCTCACACTCAGTCGAGTTTTTCAGCCTCTTTTCTTTCTACTAGATCTTCTTTATAGTAGTTGAATGCTCACTATATTACCTCATGTTTTGTTCCAGCATTTCACTATTCAGAACAAACTCTAACCAAAATGTTATTTCAGGTTTGACCATTGATAGTTATCACACAGCAAACCGAATCACACAGCTCTCCCATATTTCATGTAAAATCTGGGTTCATTTTTAAAATAAAAATAAATTAATTTAATT
>WAAE01002498.1:0-29178 GCA_013400495.1 Nicator chloris | reverse complement strand
AGCCGCGGCGGCAGCCAGCCAGCCCCAGCCCGGGCCCGGCGCTGCCGCCGCGCGGGGCCGTGGTGGCGGCCGCCGACCCCTGAGTGCCCGAGGGGGAGCGGAGCTGCGAGCCGCCCCCCAGCCCGGTCTGCGCCCGACGAGGCGGCGAGCCGCGGCGGCCATGGGCAACGAGGCGAGCCTGGAAGGAGGCGAAGGGCTGGGCGCCTTCCCCGAAGGGGCGGCGGCAGCCGGGGATGGCGGCGGCTCCGCGGCCCCCTTGCAGAGCCTGGTCCCGGCCGGGGTGGAGGCGGACCTGAGCCAGCTGAGCGAGGAGGAGAGGAGGCAGATCGCCGCTGTCATGTCAAGGGCGCAGGGGCTGCCCAGAGGGAACCTCGCCGGCGCGGAGCCGCCTCCCATGCAAAGGCATGCACGGAAAATCTCCCTTCTCCCGCTCCTCCCTTCCCCCTTCTCCGTCTCCTCGCGGTGGGGCGGGGGGCGAGTCGCAATACGATCTGGGCCCTCTGCACCTGGAGCCAGCGTTGCATTTTGCTGGCAGAGGGAGGGAAGGGGTGGCTGCACGGGCGCGGGCACCAGGACGGAGCCCGCACCCTCTGGCTTTTCCACTACAGCGGTCTCTGATAATTACGGCGGTCCCCGTTTCCGTGGGCTGCGCCCTCCTTTCCTCCCTTGCACTGATCTGGGGCACGGGCAGTTTCTGTATCGGGGCGGGGAGAGATGTGCAGACACCATTCTGGTTTTCTGTGTGCGGGTGTGTGCTTTACGGGGCTGGATGCCCCACAGCTCTGGTAGTAGCCAAGGAAGCTCTCCCAGGGTGGATGGGTTCTACAAGCGTCTGGAGAGAGAATCTTGTTGAATCTTCCAAAGCTGTTGGGCGTAATACATTTGCTGGCCGTTACTCTGCCCATTCTGAACCTCTACAACTATCATTTGGCTTCATTAAATAGTCATGGATTGAGGAGGTCTGTTTCAACCTAATTTTTGAATCTTATTTTTCTTTTTTCTTTTCTTTTTTTTTTTTTTCCCTTCCTCTATTAGTTGGAAGGAGAGAGGCCAGATGATAGCTTAAATTGATTTCCACGGTATTCAGTGTTCTGGAGAGTCATGACTTTACCCCATTGTGCTTCTGATTAGGCTGGGGTGATTTCCTTCCCCGTTCTTTCGCTGCCCCTCAGCAAATTCACGGCCCGACGTGCAACAAGCCCCTGTCCCCGCCCGGCTCCTCGGGGCCGCCCCTGTCCGTGGTGCTGAAGCACCGGCCCGTCTCCGGCTCCTGTCGCTGTCCGCCGCCGGAGCCACCAGCGCTGCCCGCCCCCGTGTCGCTGTCCTCGGTGCTGAACCCTCTCCCGCCCCGGCCCGGCATCCGAGGCCGGCGCCTCTGTTGCTCTCCGGCTCTGGAGCTGGGTGTGTTGTTTGTCTTGAAGGAGGAAGCTGAAAGAAGCCTCCTCGACTATTTCACGGTGCATTGACCTCACCTCACATAAATGCATATTCAGTTCATATTCAGTTTATATAATATCAGGTTTATATAAGTGGATTCTAGAAGAGAGGCAAGGAGGGTGGGACTAAGTTAATTATTGGGCAAATTACTGGAGTCACTGAGATTATACCTGAGATGATGGTCTCCATGTTTTAAAACTGGAAGTCAAATTCTCCTGTTTCATGTCTTGCTTAATTATTGATCAGGAATTAGCAACGTGTGTAAAATAATTTTTTCCGTTCAATTCAGGTCTATGCACAGCTTCTATAGATGTTAATGAGGAAAAGAAATATTCTTTAGTTCCATGAAACTAAGCTCAGAATTCCCTTTTGTATAACCATCTATGAACAAAGACACAAGTACTTGGACACTTACTTTTTACTGGAATATTAGCATGAAAAAATAAAGATAAATGTTCATGGAAGACTTTAGAATAGGTTGAACTCATTGCAATGTGAGTAGCTATGCATTTATAAATGGCTGCTTTCCTACAAACATATTTATATCAGAAGCTACTTTTATCTTGTTAGCATACCATACTTCCACTCTCTATTTAAAGTAAAGAGACTCTAAATTTGTGAATTACAGCCTTTTACCTTGCGTCAGAATGTCAGCTTTGACTATTACAGCAGCTGCCATCATCGTATTTTTGTGCCTGTCCCACTGCAATGAGGTTACTACTTGTCTTGTCTCTTGGTTTGTGGCTTTATTTGCTCTCCTTGCCATTTGCATTTTTTGCTGTTGAGAGCTACCAAGGATGTTAGCAGTAATTATCAGGAACGTGATCCAAACAAAATCCTTGGAGTAAGACTCTTCTAAGGATTATGGATCACCCTCTTCTAGACAAAAACTGGAACTAGGTTTTTTTTTTTTTTTCCTTTTTTTCTTTCCAGTCCAAATGTTAAGTGAGAGAGTGTGATCAAAAGAGGAATTCTGGTTTTCAGTCCATATAGCTTTGCACTTTGGCAGTGTCCTTATTATAGTGTCTGTTAGTTTTTAACATAATTAAATGGATTTTTCCACTGTGATTTCCATTATAACTTTAGAGTCTAATAATTTTTTTCTATTCTAAATACTCTCATTCCTGCTCCCAAAATAACCATAAAGTTTACAAATTCCTAATGATTGATGGTATCCTGAGGTAACAATTTTTCCAAATATAGACACTTCTTAATAGTAAGTAATATATGTGCCAGGTAACATAGTTGCACCTTCAACACCTTTAAATGAACACTGTACATTCTAGAACATCTGTAGGCTTTGAGCTTTTAAATCTTGTGAATTTTAATATAAGCATTTAGATCTAGAGACCTGAAGTGTCTAATTAATATGTCCCTACTTTTTTTTTTTTAAATTTTTTTTTTAATGAAAATTTCATTCTCAAGGTTCCAGTGAGATATTTGGGATCTGTGGAAATCTTCCTCTCCTATTTCAATTACCTACCTTCAGAAAATTCATGGTTGGGAAATTTGTCTGAAACAAACACAGTCAATTTGTCAGCAAGTTCCATTTGTTCTAACTTCATCAAATGACTCTGAAACTGTGCCAGTGTTCACTTCCTTAGGAATTATTCTGTATCTGAGAGGATTAAATGGCCAATTGAATCTATAACCATCTAATACAGTTGGGTTTTTTGTTTGTTTGTTTGTTTGTTTTGTTTTGTTTTGTTTTTTTCTTTTCCCTCCACTCAATTCAATAAGCTGGTCACAATAGATATCAATAATAATAATAAAAAAAAAAAGCTGCATTTTGATAAGAAATGCTAAGAAGTCTTGCTGAGTGTTACACTTCTGATGTATATTTATGGTGCATTTTCTAGAAGAAATATATAGTTTTTAAAAGTTAGCCACTGGAGTGTGCACAGCTTCATACATATCTTGTCTGTAAATATGAAAAGATCTAACTACCTTTGAGTTTCATTGTCTTTGAAACTATTATTACTGATGAATGGAGAAAAGGCTTGCCTTCTTAACATGAGTTTGTAGTTACAGAATTGAAGAACTAGACCAATAGTATTTTTGTTAAATCTCTGCTTGCTCCAAAGTAAGCTTTGACTTGGCTGTAATATGGAAATGTATAGAGATGGGTTCCATGAATCAAGACCAAAGTGAGATGAAACAGCATAAAAAAAGGCATTATGTGAGACAGAACTAAATTATTTTGTATGTTGGGTCTGTTTTGAAGGCTTTAAAACATTTGTGGGTTTTTCATCATTAAAAGATTTGAAAGTTAGAAAATTCTCGTCAAATAAATACAAGATCTGGTTTGAGGATTCTGATTCTCCAGTTCAATAAATATTTTTCAATATCAGTCTGTACTTGATTGTAAAATGATTGTAGAAATGAGGACTTCAACTCTCAGGGACCTCAAACTAAGTGGAGCAAGTCCTGGCTTTTGACAGAAGTAACATTTCTCAAGAAGCTTGTCTTTTCAAGGCTTTTTCTTCCAATAGTTAACCACGCTCTGTCTCCATTGCTTAGAAACATTTTTATGTGCAAAGGCAAGACAAGTCAGGTCTTCAGAATATTCAAGTAGCCTTGAAGAGGATCACCTGAGTTTATTTCCTAGATTCACAGGTTTTAATCTCATTTCAGAGCCTGATATCTGATCAGGTGGAAATTTAAGGAACACATTATTTGATAAAAATGCAAGCTGGAGCAGAATTCTACACCAATCCACAGTTATTTTTTTTTTGCTAATTTCCAAGTTAAATATTTGAAAACAGTTGGAGGTTTTTGCTTGGGGTTTTGTTTGGGGTTCCCCGTCCCACCCCTTCTATACAACCTTCTATCGTAAGGTTTGGGCATGGTACCCTATTTTTGGACCTGAATTTCAATAGCACTGTTGATTTTCTTTTTCCCCTCCCTTTTCACTCTTATCATTGTTGAATGAAGCCTTCAAGGAGTTTGAACATTTACAAACATGAATGCTGGAAGTGTACCAGGCTGCTACTAATAAACTAGTTAGAATGTTTTCATATGGTAAGCACTACTTCTTCAGATAAACCTAGAGCGCTTTTCTAAATAACCAGAAACAGAACTGCAGGTAGACCTAGTTGCTAATGAGAATGTAAAATTACTCTTATAATAAGAAAAAATGCCAAATATTTGAAAGAATTAGATTATAATTGGGCTTTTCTGAACTATCCTCCTTATGAATTAATCAATGTTCCCCCATGCCAATGGAAAAACACCTACTTACTTCAGTGGGTTGCACATTAAGGTCGCAAACTTCCAAATGTTGCGGTCAATACGTACAGAAGAATGGGAAAGGATAAATGGAATTGTGGAAGGCAGGAAACAGTTTGTCCTTAACAAGTATTATTTGAGGAAATTCTTAATTAACAGAAAAAGTCAGGTACAAGATTGTGAGAAATCCTGTGTTGTGAGAATTACGCACACAGAAAAGTCTACCACTTAGCGTTGTCCTTTTTATTGCCATTGCTAGCAATTTAATGGAAACTAAATGCTAATCAGAAATACTGCTAAACTTACAGTGACATTAGTAATGTAAAATACATTTTTTATTGTGGCTACTGTAGATGGTTCTACATCCAGATGTAGATGCAGACATCCGAAAAAACTCTTAAAATTGTGCATTTATTTATCTATTTATTAGTGAAGAAATGCAGTTAAATGTAATAAATGATTGTTTATTTTGCTTATGAATACCCAAGAAGAAATGTCATGTCTGGCAAACTAAGATCCCATTAGACTGGTTCTCTCAAATTGAAAAGTGAAAAATTTATATTTGCAACATTTCTGTGACACTGAAGAGAACACCGTATCTTCCAGCAGAAGCTCAGTGATAACACTGAATAGAATATTTTATTATGTCCCTGAGCAATAGCAGCAAATACAATGTTATTTCCCCTGCTACAGCCAAGGGTAGCAAAAGTAAAATACTGTGCCACATATGAAGCCATGGTCTTGATTTGGGTTCCTACATTCTTAGTTTCATTTTCTTCTGTATGAACATATAGCAAAATATTGTTGCATGGATTTTTCCCAATTCTCTAATGTAATAAGTTGTTTGTTTTTTTTTTTTTTTTAATACTGGTCAGTGTGATTTGTTGAGATGATGCTGAGAAGGAGTATGGTAGCTATTTGCAAAGAACTAAAAAAAGGTTCAGGGCTAACTGTGAACTGAGATCTGTTTTATTTGATGGAGAACTCTTCTGATTTGTGAGTGGATGGGTGCCAAATTAATACTCTACAAAGAAGCATATACGTGAATTTTAGGAGTTTAAATACCTCCTGCATACTGAATTGTAAATATATCCAATTCTGTACAAGTATGCAGAACACGAATACATAAGAATTTTGTGTTGTGCATTTTTTTTGTAGGGCTGTACTTTGATCTGCTAATTTTGACACCTCTGTTTCTTTTTAGTCTTCTGTCTCCCTGTTTTTATATCTTGAGGAATAGGGTGGAGAGTTAATAATTTGGATATAGGTATAACAGGAAGACCTAGCTTTGATCTCTTCAGAATTCTGAAAAAAAAAAGGTATCTGGCTAAATGTTGTATTTGATTATTTTCTAAAGTATGAAACAATCTATGACTGAATACTAGTATAAGCCTTTAAAGAATAATGATTATTTAAATACTTTTTACATGCACCTTGTTATAAACCTTGGTCTTGAAAATGCTTAAGGACTGAGAAACTTTGCAGCACTACCAGTGCATTTCCAGGGTTACTTTATCAGGGTTATTTTATCTAATTTTTCTTGTATTATGCACTATTTTATTTTATTACATTTTCTCTCTGCAGACATCCTGAACTTGATACAAGCCGCCATCCCAGACAACCAGGTAAGCCTCCAGATCCCGGACCACCAGGTTTAAGTAAAAGCAGAACAGTAGATGTGCTGAAGACAGAACAACGGGCACCTGGACGGAGCCCTTCTACCCTTAGTCTGCGGGAATCAAAGTCCAGGACTGATTTTAAAGAAGATCAGAAGCCAAGTATGATGCCCAGTTTTCTCTCAGAAGCCAATCCATTGAGTGCAGTCACTTCAGTTGTGAACAAATTCAATCCTTTTGATTTGATATCGGATTCAGATACAACTCATGAAGAAGCCGGTAGGAAACAAAAAGTTGCCCCAAAAGAGCAAGGGAAGCCTGAGGAGCAGAGGAGTCCTGCGAAACATCCAGCTCAACCACAGTCTCCAAAGCCAGCTGTTCAACAACAAGGACCTGTCAAACCTACTGTCCAACGAACTGAGTCTTCCAAGCCAGTGCCAGGCCATGGCCAACCAGCAGATGCTAAGCAAGAGCAAGCGAAACAAGCACCCCAGCCGAGAGGACCACAGAAATCTCAGCCGCAACCATCAGAACCAACGAAACCCGTTCAACAACAAACTTCTGCAAAACCTTCATCAAGCCCAACAAAACCATCCCCACAGCAACCAGACAGCACTAAAACAATGTCCCAAACTCCACCTCCCACAAAACCATCACCACAGCAGCCAGGACCTGTGAAACAACCATCACAACAGCCTGCACGGCAAGGAGGTCCTGTAAAGCCATCTTCCCAGCAGACAGGGCCAACAAAACAGCCTTCTCAGCAACCTGGACCTGAAAAGCCATCTGCTCAGCAAACAGGACCTGCAAAACAACCACCTCAGCCTGGATCTGGGAAGCCACCTCCGCAGCAAACAGGGCTTGTAAAACAAGTGCCACCCCAGGCAGGGCCCACGAAACCACCTTCTCAGACTGCAGGGCCCACAAAAGCCCCAGCACAACAAGCAGGACCTACAAAACCCCCCGGTCAGCAACCAGGGCCTGAAAAGCCCCCACAGCAAAAGCAAGCTGGTGCAAGTCAACCCTCTGAGTCTGCCCCAAAGAAAACTTTATGCCCTCTTTGTACGACCACCGAGCTGCTGCTCCACGCTCCTGAAAAGGCCAACTACAACACGTGCACCGAGTGTCACACTGTAGTCTGCAGCCTGTGTGGATTCAATCCTAATCCTCACATCACAGAGGTGAGTAATTTTCAAGCTGATGTTCACTACCAGAGCAAAGAATTCAGTTTACCTTTGTTATGTTGAAACATCAGATGTACTACTGTATATCAGCATGATTATTTAAAAGTTCAGTAAAAAAATAATGCTATTTCAGAAAACTGCTTATGAGTAACACAAGGTGAAACTGGAGAAAAAAAAAAGAAGGTAATGGTTCTTTGCTCATACAGATTTAGAAATGTGTTCTCATCTCTTCATATAAAAACAAGAGAAAACCCCAGTGTGACTTTTGTCTCATTTTGATTGTTTTTAATCACCTGCTGTCTATGTTTATAATCTGATCACAATACTCATGTGCAAATGTATTTATAGATAAATAATCTTTTCTTCTATAAGAACTAACTAACTAAAAAAGAAAAAAAATCAGTCTTCATAGCTCCAGTGTATGGCTTAGGAAAGGATGTGGAGTGGATTTATTTTACAACTGTGTCAGTGTTCAGTTGTGTTAGTTGAAAATCTGAGTCATGAGTTTGACTTGGTGGTACGTGGGTTATTTCATTCTTGTGGGATGAGATCTCTGTGGATTATTTCTAACCTTGATTGCCATTCTTGCTGTAATTCTATAACACAAAAATGGAATAGAAAGCAATATTAGGACTTCAAATGAATTTATTTTAACCTGATACTTGTGGTAGCTTCATTTATTGCTTATACGTATCCTTTATTGCTCTGCATGGGAATAAGGCTCCATGTGACTGTTTGATCAGCTTCTTGTACTTCCTGATTCGCTACTTTTAAATTTGCAAAGTAATTGGAGTTTGTTTTCAGTGCCAACACTTTCATCAATTTATGGAAATTCAAGCATAGTAGACCTGGCACCAAAGGCTAACTAGTGATAATCAGAAATGAGATTTGGAAAACTTTTTTTTTTGTCTTGCTTTGATATCAATTTAGCTGATATAAGATGCATAGAGGAATAAATACAGATAGCTACCATATTTTGAACCTGATAAATACTATCTTTATATTTAAAGTTAAATCAAAGAGTTTCTGAAGCTGGAAAGGCTCTTTGGATATAGTGTAGTCTAAACTTCTGCTCAAAGTAGTGTCACCTACTTTGAGCAGAAGTTTAGCCAGTGTTGAATACCCTTAGGGATGAAGGCCTGACAACCTTTCTGGGTAACCTGTGTACTCAGTACCACAATGATTTAAGGACATTGCTAGCTGCTGGTTTTCTTTCCAGCACGTTTATTTGTGGCTACCTGGGTAACAAACAGAAGACTTTTTACATCCAGCAATGTGATCTGTTGATTTTTTTTTTTGTTAAAATTGCAAATTTAAGCCTGAAAGAATAATTGCAGTAACCACTGGTAGCACTTTGCTTGGTTTAGGAGTGTAATGTCTTATTTGAGTTTAGGGGAATTGAGGATTGAGATAGCTGACTTTGAACTCTGAACTGGAAAGGGAGTGGCTTGAACATCTGTGAGCAGAAACTTCAGAGCATCTGCAACTAACTAGGTGTCTATATTTCAGAGTCTATATGGGGAAAGGTAATTTTGGACTGTTAGTGTAAAAAAAGATATATAACAGGCAAGAATAGTGATGCATCAATATTGAAGTCAACGAGGAAGTTTTATTGCAAACCTTTGCCTTCAAATTCTGCCAACGTTTTTAGGCCAGAACTTCTTACAGTTATTTGTGAGTGTTGAGTTGTTCATGTCTGTAGTTTGCTCCTGGAGTCTCTTGAAGCCCCAAGTTTGTCTTCCTTTAAAAGCTTCAGATTTCCTATGGAATTGGTCAGCAACTTTGGTGTGTTCAAATGAAACAGGTTTTGAGAAAGAGTTTATGTAAGATTTCCAAGTATTTGGAAATTCTCTGAATAACTACTAGTTTTTGAAGTGGGTACTCTGTAAGTGTGAAATTCAGGACTTTCAGACAATAAATACAGCTGCATTTAAGCCTAACTGATTGCATACATATGTAAAAGCAGATTTGAATTTCATATTACACATTGAAATAAACACAGAATATGCATTTGTTTCTTGATGAAATCATCTCAATAAATGAAGGTATTGGACATCTCATTTATTCAGCTATTATTTCCAATCTCCTGACTCCCACTCAGGCTTTTCTCATTTGCTCAGTTTTGCACCACCAGCTGTCTTGCTGAAACTTCATTGTGGGTGTCCTGCTCCAGTCTGCCATTGAAGTGCCACAAAAATCACATCTGACTTTATTACTGAACATTGGGATCAAAGTTAATAGAACATGCTCTGGCACCTACAAAAAATTCATTTATTTCACCTGCCAAGGTTCTTACTTGAGTTATTATCAAATTTCCCTTCTACTTTCTGTTTCCTTTAAGTATTTGGCTTATTAACAGAAGTTTCTGATTCCTTTTTTACAATACTTTACCAATTTCTTCCCGTCTATCATAGTTTGTGGCTTGCTTGGCTGTCAGTTTTCTTGCTTATGGTGCAATTTTTTTTTCTTTTTGCTTCTTGTATTTTAACTTCTCCTGAGGTATTATTGACCAAAAATCTGTGTCTTATCCATGCACTTACTGACTTTACTGTTGTACTTTAGCTTTCCCTGCTGTTTTTTTTTGCCATGTTTCTGGAATCCTGCATTGTGCTTTTCCCATGTCCTTTATAATTACTGATTTTATTCCTTAAAATAAAATAAAGTTAAAGGCATTTATTTAGAAAAGAAAATTGACTTTTGTTCTCTAAGATTTTCCCTTTGTGCAATTGCTGGAATTGCTTTCCTAAGACAGTCTCCTTCCAACTTTCTTACAAGGTAGCTCAGTCTCCAAAACTAATCGAGTGAATAATTTTTCCAATGCAGATCTTTCTAAATTTCTGTATTCTCTATTTCTAGCTGATCCTGAAAAGAATTTAACAAGTTTTAAAACTGGCTTAGGAATTAGATTGCATACATTGTAAAGCCGTTATAAAATGCAGATTAAAAAAAAAAGATTTTATTCATTTAAACCTTTATTTAAAATTCAGTAGTACATGCACTCTGTCTGTTTTAACTCACTAGAGAGAACTGTGTAACTAAGAGCAGAAAGTGATACCTGTATTGCCACAAGGTCAGACCCCTTGAACTCTTTCTCTGAACTGTCTGACATTGCAGTCCTCTTGGGGAAGAAGGATAGTTGGTGTCTTGCTTTTGTACAGCAGTCTGGAGAGAAAATGCACCATCCGTAAGTGTTCAGTAACATATGTCTCTAATCTGTCGAGGTATTCATACTCCACTCATCACCATGGCACATGACTGCCTAGCAACAGTTGCATAAAGTAATGGAAAAAATGATATAAGCAGGTTTGAGGACTGGTAGTCTATTCCATTTCTCTTTCATGTACGTCAGAACCTTGTAGGAAGTGTATCTTTTGTTACGTGGTGACTTATTTTTCTAATTTTTTTTACCATTTTATTTTCCCAAACCCACTCCCATGAACCAGTAGGAACAGAAACCAGCACTTCCCAAAAAAAGATTCAGCCCATTAGAACATTTGGAGTAGGCTTTCTGAAAACGAACAAAGACATCTTGAGGAAAAAACGCAAAAAGCATGAACTGCAATAGTTAAATCTAAATGATAAGTTCATATCCTCAATAGCTGAAGTAAATTTTCATTCCCTGGGAACTAGTTATTGGAAGATACATGCAACACAGACTGAGCAAGGGTTTAAAGTGTAATAACAAAGTCATTACATTCTTTATGATGGTCATCTGTAAAGATGATGATCAAGTAGAATGTTAGAGCTGTTAATGGTGGACACTTGGCTGTGTGTGGGATCTTTTCTTGGAGCCCAGTTCTGATGTGTATCTGTACATATGTGAATGCCTGTCTTCTAGGGTTTTTTTGAGGAGGGATTATTCTACATGAATTTTATCTACATTAGATTGTATTTCATCCATTGTTTTGTTCTTTTAAGAGACCATTTGAAATTAAACTTAAAGCCAGGTATAGTTTTATACATAGATACCTAATGAAAATTTTACATTCAAATAATGTGAAGCTGTGTGTTGATAAAGCATTTATTTACTTGCCAGAAATTCTTCTGGGTGGAGATAAAGGGAATTCTTAAAAATATTTTATCATTTCTGATTTTTTTTTCCAAACAATGTGTCTGTACCAAAGCTGACTTAATCCTAATGGAAAAAAGAGGATGGATAAAAATTCCAAGAGGAGGGATAAGAAACCCCAAACAGTTGACTATCTCAAAGTGGAGTGTATGGTTTCTGATCAAGTAGAACTTTTTACTGGATTGAACATTTATTTTTCAATTCCACATGAAAAATTTTTAACTCAGTCTGAAATATTATCGTTTTTGTTGCTACTGCAAATTTTTGTGGGGGAGGGGATGTCTATTTTTTTAACTTTTTTTGGTATGGCTAGAAATTTTCCATATGAATTTTTCTACATATTATTGCCTTGATCTTTTTTGTTTTGCTTTCTTTCTGCTTCTCTTTTTATTTACAGTTTTATTTTGAAATATAATATTTTAGTTCAAATACTTATAATAATTTTTGGTATTTATATCTGTTTTTATTAAAATCCTGCAGCTCTAAATCTCCTAAACACCCTTGGGCATGAAGCAGGATCAGTAACTAAACAGAATTTAAACAGTCAGAAAGGCATTAATTTTCTTCTGTTATTTTCATTATTATTAGATTGTATAGGGAGAACAATATGTAATAATTTAAAATAAGGAAGATAACTATCATTCTTGTGATTAATCCAGGTAAGTTTTCCTTATACTTACTATAAAATTAATAGAAATTATTCTATTAAATCTTTGTTGATTACATGACAATAAAGGAAGATGTTGATTGAAGTATTCCCTGTGGTTTGCAATCTAGACTCTGATGTGTTGTAGTAGTACACAGGAACCAGAATGCAGCTTGGACTGGAAATTATATATAAAGAAGAATAAAAGTGCAATCACGTTGGATAGTGACATGCAACAAAATCTTAAGTATTTTAATATCAGGGAAAATAACTTTTAACCTGTACACCCTGTGTGAACTTGGCAGGGGGGATATAAGGTTCTCTAAGTAAAGCAGAAAAAACTAGAACAAAACTCAGGGACCTAAATCTGATTATCAGCTGTTATAATCATCATATTTTTGTATAGAAATGAGTTTAAAAAAACCTCAAAAAAACCCCCAAACCTAAGACTTTTTAAAATATTTCATAGTATTAATTTAAATAGCAGCTCTTTACTGTGCTGAAGTAAAGGGAGAAGAGTTCTGTAAAACTGATGGACTTTAGTCTTGGTTCAAATTGATCAGAGAGCAGATGCAAACAAGACTTCTTTAGTTGTCATTGAAAAGCTGAAGTGTGAAATATTAGCTTTAATACAAAGAGTACTTGGGGTGTTCCAGAGTTACTAACACTGCAATTGCTATGCAAATGGGGATTTTTCATCACAACTTTTGTGATGAAATGAAGTTAGTATAGTTTCTCTGGTTTTGCCCCTGGCCACAACTGCCACATAGACATTTGGGAAAATTGTAAAGATCCCCAAGTAGAAGGATTGTGGAAGTACAGGATACTGTTTCTCTCCATGGAATATTCTTAAACCAACTCCCACATTGTTTCTGTCTTAGAGGAAGACTGTGTTCCTACAGCTCTGCTTTACTTTAAGGTTTAGATGTGGAAATGGCAGTGATGCCCTGTGTTTTTTTTTTCTTTTTTTCCTTTTTTTTTTCTTTTTTATATAAGGGGCAGAACATAGAGGCAAAACCCCTCTGCATGGGGAATAGTGTCCCAATAATTTAATTGAGCAATATTCTACAATATGTTGGAGTGTTTTCTCATTAGTCCAGAAAGCTGGCCCGTCCAGTTTTTAACACAAGTAAATAATAAATTAATCTGCATAGCTAAAGATGTCAACTGCAGTCAGCCATCTGCGCCAGTATTGCTGTTGCTCAGCAACTGTAATTTACTACTATGTGAGGCCATGTGATGTGGGGTGGTGTTTGCTGGGCAGTCACTGGCGGCCAGCACGGCCCTGCCCTGCTCTCACCAGACAGCTTAATCCTGTTCATGATTCGCTCAGTGCAGCACAGATGAACTTTGTTAACCTCTTCTTTGCCACTCTCATGATTTGCAGCTGGATTTTTTTGTCAATCGTTCACGTGTTTCTGACATATTAAATCTCAGTGCAGTTGATGAAAGCAATGAGCATCTGTTGCATTACTGCATGATGCAGTGCACTGAGCTGTGTTTAAAAGTCTTTTTTTTTTGCTGTGTGCATGAGGCAGCTTAATCATATCCTTGGCTATAAAGACCTAGTTTTTAGGTATCCTGAGATACTGACATTAAAAAAAAAAAAAAAAAAGATTATGTTCACTGTTTTGCTTTATGATTCTAATTATGTAAGCTATACAATAATAGTTCCCCAAACACTCATAATTCATATGCAAACTGTAGATTTTTGTATTGGTAATTTAAGAAGGGTAGTGGAGTATATTTTAAGATTGTGGTAACTGCATAATATAACTCATTCAGTAGTGTTTGGTAGCTTTAGAACAGCTAAGTAACATTTAAAAACAGTTTTTCAATATGTCTACTTAAAAAGTTTGTGTCAGCATTGGTTTAGCACCAAGCTACAGAGCTTGTAACCATTGCTGTGGTTTGTGGAATGGATACCCGGGGACCATGCTGCTGACTAGAATCTAGTGTCTTGTTTGTGAGCATCTTGAGTCAGTGTTCTCTGAAAAACTCATCATACACCTGAAAGGAAAGATGTATTTTGTAGTGATGACGTACTTGCCTGAAATGAGGATCAGTTGCATACTGTGTACAATTGTTAAATGTTTGGTTCGGTGTAATTACTTTGAACAGCTGAGAACTTTTTCGTGGAAGGATGGTGTGGAAGAAAAAGCTTTGTTTCCAGTATTGCACAAGCTTCTTTAGAAGACATTTTAACTTTAATTTGGTTCGTGACAGTTGTGGGGTTTTTTGTTCATAGCAGGATTTTCTGATTTAGTTTCTTGTCTCAGAGTATTCTACCACACTTCAAGAAGCTGCATAAAATCATGAGCACTTTATTTTTCATGTTTCTCTCATCATCTTGGCAAAAATGTTTGCTAAGAGCCAAATCTGGATTCATCACTGCTCTTTGAAATTGTCAGGGACCAAATAAGTTAGTGTGTTATCAAAATAGAAACTGATTTTGTCAATAAAGCTTTGGAGCTGAGCAGTGTCAATAAAGTCCATTTACATATCTGTGGTAATGTAAAGGGATGTTAATGTTTTATGTATATTTTAAGTTCCTTTTTATAGCAGCAAATGACTGTCCTAAAGGAGAATGAGACCCATTCACTTGGAGTGTAACTCTGCTCTGCAAAAGGACTGTTAGCATGGCTTCTGAGAGCCACATTGATATTGTGTGCCAGTAATTTTTATATGAAATATGTTCAATCTGCAAGTCAAAATTTATTTCTCATATACTTCTGGAATCATAGAATTGCAGAGGTTATTGCATTTTACCAAGTGAGGCAAATTCAAGCTTGCCTGCAGAAAAGCGGCTGCTGAGGGAAATATCCCCCAAAGACACTTCCTGCAGCCGGCAGAGCAAATTGCCCTGTCGGGACAAGGTCCAGCTTGTCCGAGCAAGTATGGGCGAAGCGGGATCGGGCCTCAGAGGGGCTCTTGACTACAGTGGAGGGAACAAACCAGAGCTAGCCAGGAGTCTGAGTCCAGAGTTTATTGTGATAGCGTGGACATCTGAACAGGGCGACCACCCAGCTAGAACCCTTGCCATGCAGTGGTCGCCCCTTTTATTGGGGGGAGGAGGAAGGGGAAGAGACAAGAAGCCCACCAACCAGGGAAAAGGGGGGAGTGAATCGGGGACACCTGAGAAACCCCATACCTGGCAGGTAGGGATGGACTTCCTTTGTTTAATCCAATCACTCGACGCCCCTTGAGGAATTCCTTGGGGCAGAAAAGTAAACCCTGTGTAAGGTATAGGGGAAGGGGGGATTAGCATAAACCTGGGAGGGGAGACCCATGGACGGGATTATAGGAGAAAAATAGGAGTAAATGCACCGCGACAATAGAATCAAGGTAGATTCTCTTCCTCCCCTACATCATCTGCAGGGATAGAAATTAAGCATGCCAGGCAAGGCACTTGCTGACAACTTTCCTGTTGCTTTTGATAGGTATATGTTGTCAGAACAAATCTCAATCGTTTTTGAAGAAAGGAATAGACACTGGATTGCCTCCAACTGTGTTGGCTTTGTTTGGGATATGGAGAAGGACTGAACTATAGTTGCCATTTGTTATTGGTGTCAACTATTAGCTTGCTTTTCTTTATGCATTCATAATCTATGGAGTGTAGTGTTATAATTTCCTTCAAAGTATTTCTCCATGGATGTTGTTAGCAAAATACCAAATAAATTCATTTGGTGCTTCAAACTAGAAGAGTTGATGCTATGGTTGAGGAATACATAAAATACACTTTAATTACTTTTTTGTTTTTCTGAGGGCATGTAGTTTCTACAACAGTTGGAAAACAAAGGAGCAATTTCCTTTGCTCAGGAGTTGAAATCTGAACAAAAATGCAGCATGAAATCTGTCAAGTTTACTGTCCTAGTTATGGCACTTACTGGCATGGTTCTCAGAATGAAGAAAATCACTTACAGGTTTCTTCTAGAAATAAGACCCAGCTGCCACCCCTATATACTGCTGTAAAAAACAGACAGCTTGGGTTTCTCAGCATCAAAGAGGAATCTCCTTCAAAGACATGAACTGCTAAAGCTCACAAATTCTTCTGGAAACTTTTGCTTTTTAATCCCATATAAAGATATCAGAAATGTGGAGAAAGAAACTACGAGGTCACAGAGCTGCTGCCCAGGAATACCTTTAAGGATAGAGAAACATTTGTATTTTAGGTATCTGCAGCAGCAGTAAGTTTTGCTTCATCTGTAATAATGTATAAGAGCATCTGTATTTAATGGAAGCCTGTTTCTGTTAAAATTTATGGAAAATCTCTGTAATTCTGGTAGAAGAAACAGGCAAGTGTTTGATAGAAAACTATATCACATAGCACATTTCATTTTGAACTCCTGCTGTTCCCATCACAGGACTATAGTTTGTGCAGTTTTGTATTTGTTTGAAGATGTGTGTAACCTATAATGACTTTAGCGTTTTGGCACTTAATTCCTCCCACTAAAATGCATGGGAGGAATTTTATGTTTAAACCAGAGAGATTTAAAAAATAATACAGTGAAGTAAAACTTCATACGTTTTCCATTTTAAAGTTCAGCTGTAGGAGTAGCAAATTTGGTTTTGGTTTTGAAGGCTTCAGTTTCATACCAAGAATGCACATATTTGTATATATGTATATAATTTTAATAAGGGAAAATTAGTGGTTGAGGGTTAAGGTTTTGTCTTCTGCAAAGGAAGAAATCTGTAATGTAGAAGTAATGTTTGTTTGGACTCCAAGTAGGTAGCAGGATCAGACTGGACAAGCTGCAAGTTGAAGACAAACCTAAGTGCTTAAATCCAAAACGAAATCGCTTATAAATACAATTGGAATCTGGGCACCTTAAATGTAAGAATTATTCCACCTACTCATTTTATAGCCCCATCAACCCTACAGCTACTTCATTTGAGGGCTTAAAGGTGTCATAGTGATTTTAATGTAGATTTCCTGAAAGCTGAATGAGAGCAGGTAGGCACCTGTTATTGCCATGGTGTCGAAAAGAAGCAGAAGCAATGAATCCCTATGGAAAATGCATTTTCCAAATATCTATAAGAATCCTTTGGATAGGGGAAAAAGCCATTCCTTGCTTAGGATTTTGTCTTTCTCCACTGTAGAGCAGAGCCTACATCCCTAATATAAGAAATCTTTGTTACTTTACCAAAGCCAGACAACTGTGACAGCCTGGTCTTTGATTACACTTAAGCCCTAGAAAACCCTTAAGGATTTATCCAGAAATGGTATTAGTATGTATCTAATTAAATTATATTACTAATATCTAAAATCAGGTAAGGGAAGTGATCATTAAGCAAACAAAATGGGAGTTAAGCTAAATGTAATCCTCAAGCCCTCTATGCATGTGTGAACTTAATTCCTTTCATAATTCAAAGCAGCGTTTAAACATGTGTTCCAGGTTTTTTTCAGTTGTTTTCACTTTTTAACAGTCATTTGCTATACAGTTTGCAAGTAGAACAGAAAATTGTTCAAACAATCTAAAAAATTGCACTGAAAATGGAAGATAAGAGCAGCCTTATTATGAGTGGAACTTTACAGCTGAGGCCACAATTTGTCATCACTTTGTGAAGCTGTTAGTAATAGTGAATTTATATTCCAGAATGTGTGTTTATACCATGTTTATCAGAATAATTGAAATAACTGTGTCTTAGGGAGCTGCATCCAACTCTTAATTTTTGCTGCTGCAAAAATGCATGGCTGGCAAGGCACACCAAAGTAATGAATTCATTGCCTCAGTCCATGACATCACAGCTCTTTCCTCCCAGTGAGCTCCGATATTACGCAGACAAAATCTTTTCTTTGCATGTAGTGCCTCTAGATTTGTTCCATGGTGTATAATAGACATTTCATAACATCACAGAATCATTTTTGTTTTAAAATATCTCTAAGACCATCGAGACCTGAGTGAGAAACAGCGTTCAGGAATCTTCACCCTTAAGGAAAAAAGACTTACATTGTGTGTTCTCCTACACTCTGTTGCAGTGGTGCGTGCAAATGCTGTAGCTGGCACGCTGCGTTCCACACGAAGACTAAAGAATAGGAGAAGAGCCACAGGTGACCTGCTTAAATATCTGCTTGCAGGTGGAGGCCCATGGGACTCTGTACCATATTGAATGGCATTTTTGCTGCCTATAATGTTTCCGCTAGTGATGGAAAGTGTGGAAAGCAGCACGCGACCACGTTTTAGGCAATTTGATCCTTTCTCACATGGTGAAGATGGGCTTTTCTGTCTTACCAGAAATATGGTTTCCCTCTCATGTAATACTGCTTGGGAATGATTAAAAAAAAGGTTTTAAAGTTGTGAGGTACTATAATTGATGAGAAACATGAGTAAATACATTATTTGCATTATTCCTCTGTGTGAAAAGAGGGGCCCGTTGTATGCAGAGGTACAGTAACTACCCAAGAAGCTTCTAATAACAAAGGAGTTTTGGGAAACCTAATTATGGCTCTTGAAATACCATCAAGGCTCATGCAAAGCTCCTCACTGATTTTGGATGAACACTTGCCCCTGAAATTGGTGGTTATTCATATGTCTGTG
The DNA here is from genome assembly GCA_013400495.1 of Nicator chloris. Taxonomy (NCBI): domain Eukaryota; kingdom Metazoa; phylum Chordata; class Aves; order Passeriformes; family Pycnonotidae; genus Nicator; species Nicator chloris. The sequence continues at coordinate 10,459 of WAAE01002498.1, read as the reverse complement.
TTATACATGATGCCCGTTTACACACCTTTGTGACTAATTCATTGGATACATATGTACTGCCAATACCTGTGCGCTGTAATTTAAACCTTTACCAAAAGCATAAGCTGTATTAAGAGCTTGATAGATATACGCTTAAAGATGATTATGCATTTACTATATTTTAATCCTGATTATTGTTTTCTGTCAGCAGACTTGATGTGTTAAACTATTTTAGCAGTATTTGTCATTATTCTGGCAAATCACTGCTGTAGATGAATCACTGGTCCCATGAAATTACAATGCTTTTTTTTTTTTCATTTTGCTGGGTTTTTATCCTCCAATATTCAGCTGTGTGTAAACTGAATGTGAAGCTTTTAGAATCATGGGCTCAGTGATAGCTTGACTCACAGCGATGGGGAGAAGAATGAAAATAATCAGCTGTGTATGTTAATTGCAAAATATTATTAGTGATATTTATCCCTTTTTACACAGAAGTTTAAAATTTTGGAGCAAGTCCTGTATTAGAAGACATTATTATGTTTATTTTATTAACTTTGTCTTAATCATAATTGCCTCTATTTTTTTCAGATCAGCGAATGGCTCTGTTTAAACTGCCAGATGCAAAGAACATTAAGAGGTGACCTAGCACCAGGTCATGGTCCTGGGCCTCAGCCACCTGCACCCAAACAGAAGACACCCATTCCACCTTCAACAGCAAAACCATCTCCCCAGCCACAGCCTGTTCAAAAGAAAGATGTAACTCCAAAACCTGATCCGTCACAGTTAGCAGATTCAAAAAAACCTCTGCCACAAAAAAAGCAAACACCTTTGCCTGGATCTCCTCCTGTAAAATCCAAACAACCTCGTGCAGAACCCACTGAGATCTCCCAGCAAATAGATGCCACTCCAAAATCTGATCAGGTCAAGCCACCGCAGGCTGAAGATAAGCAAAAACAACCCAGTGTACAGAAGCCCACAGCAGACACTGTATCTACCTCTGTAGAACCAGAGCAGAAGCAGGAGTTGGCAGGCCCCAGACCACCAACTCAGCAGAAAGTGACAGACTCCCCAAAGCCTGAGCTTGCAAAGCTGTCACAGGACACACATCCAGCTGGGGATAAACCTGATTCCAAACCTGTTCCACAAGTGTCCCGGCAGAAGTCAGATCCCAAGCTTGCGTCTCAGCCTGGAGCTAGACCAGATGCTAAAGCTCAAAAGCCTGTTGAGCCAACGCAAACAAAAGATGAACCTAAAAAGTTACCAACGAAGCCAGCCCCAAAGCCTGATACAAAAGCAGCTCCCAAGGGCCCACAAGCAGGGACAGGACCCAAGCCAGTGCCAGCACAGCCGGCACCTCAGCCCCAGCCACCTCAGAAAACTCCGGAGCAATCAAGGCGTTTCAGCCTTAACCTGGGAGGGATCACTGATACCCCTAAGCCTCAGCCTACAACACCACAAGAAACAGTGACTGGGAAGCTCTTTGGATTTGGAGCTTCATTCTTCAGCCAGGCCTCAAATTTAATTTCCACAGCGGGTCAGACAGGGTCTCAGACATCGGGCCCCCCTCCGCCTGGTCCTGCAGCGAAGCAGCCCCAGCCTCCACCACAGCCTCCAGCCCCTCAAGCAGCCCCCAAAGAGGCTGGTCAGGCTCAGCCTCTTCCAAAAGCTGTTCCTGTAAAGAAAGAAGCCAAGCCTCTTACAACTGAAAAATCAGAGCCATCAAAAGTGGATGATGTTTTAACTAAAGGATCTGATTTAGAAAAGAAACCTGGTTTGGCTAAAGCTAGCAAGCCTCAGGCTGCTGAAGCTAAGAAACCTGATGGGCTATCGGAACCAGAGAAAGCCGGCCAACCTGAAATGTCTTGTCCCCTTTGTAAAACTGGACTAAATATTGGTTCTAAGGATCCTCCCAACTTTAATACCTGTACCGAGTGCAAGAAAGTTGTGTGCAATCTCTGTGGATTTAACCCAATGCCGCACATAGCTGAGGTAAGGTGATGGAGTCTGTTTTTACCTGTATTCCTACCTACAGGCTCCCTGTGCTGTGGAGACATAAATAGCTGGTTTTTAGCTATTGAATTGTTAAATTTTCTTGAGCATTTCATCATCTGAAGTCTTTTAAAATTAAGTATCTGTGTTGTATGAAACTTAATCACTTGTCAGATAGTACTACTGATGAATTTTTGGCATATCAAGGATGTCTGGTAGAGGTGGTTGCTAGGGCTTTGAGACATTAAGCAGATATGAATTCCTTTGAAACTGGTGCTACTATGACAGCAAGCTACTGTACTTCCATCTGTTATAAGCTTTTTCTTATACTTCAGCGTTGTCTCCTAATGTGTGCTTCTTTAACCAGTGCCTCTGATTCAAAAAACTATTGAATGAAGACATTTTAGTGAAATGCTTAGTGATTGCGCTTCCCTCCTGTTTAATACATCCTAATTTTATTCCATTAACCTCATTCTGGCTCTGGAGTCTTTGCATATGCTGATGCGTTCATTAGGAAGGTTGAAGTTTGAGTGATACCTGTGTGGTGAAAGATGTGATTTTTTTGGCAAGAACAATACAAGGCTCACAAAGTTACTTCATTCATTAAAGTGTCACTTTGAAAGTGCATTTTCTGTGATTGCCTGAGACAGCTACTCATATTTAAAAGAATTACACAACTTTTCAACAATTTCTTCCCATTGCGTGTTTTTATCTTCTTTCTTTTTCCATGTATTTTTTTTTTTGACAAGGCAGTTGGAAACTTTATACTAGTTTAATGGAAAGGTGGAGGCACATCTTATTCACCCTATGAGTTTGACAAGATTAATTCAACAGAAGCAGACCACCTAAAAATACTTGTAAGCAGTTGAAATGCTTAAGTTGATCTGTGCAGCACATGATGACTGTGGCAGTTGGTGTTCTGCCTTTGAAATCTGAATGAATAAATTACAAATGACTGCCAGTGTTAAAGGATATCACATCTGTCTTAAGGTGAGAATAAATGTGGGAAGAAATAGCATATTGCAGGGAAAATATTGCTTATGATGTTTGCATATGTCTTTGTGTATTATTTTGTAGAATAAGCTTTCATTTGAGAGGTCTTTTTGCTAAAATAATAAGCAGATTTTATCCAACACGTGAATATGTTGTCAAATGTATTTGTGGTCATTTATGTCAGAACGAAAGGTCTGAAAATGCAGGAAGATTGATCAGTGTTTGAAATTGGGATTCAATAGATTTTTAACATTGTTTATGCACTGAATACCCTCAAACACACACACTCCATCATTGTCCAACTCTGCGTATACACACACACTTACACAGATTTAATTGTGAAAAATGTTTATGGCTTTCTCCAGGGGCACTCCAGTATGCGTACACAGAGTGCCATGGAAACAAGATGTGTCAGTTCTGGTGACACACTGCTCAAATGACAGCTACGCAAGTCCTGGTGCATGACTTATCTTCTTCAGAATTGACTTAGTTATGATGGTGTGGGGCTGCCTTGTGATGTGCAGGCATGTTGCCTTGATTTCTTCTGGTTAAGATGAGAAGGCTGGTACTCTGTTTCTATTTTTCCATCACTGTTTTTTGAACAGATTCTCTCTGTTTCTGCTCTTTAGAGTATCCAGAGCTCAAAATATGATTTTCTTTAGTCTGACTTCCTCATGCCTTTCTTTGTTTCTCTTTCAGCTCCTGCCTGCACATCCTTCTTCCCTGTACTACACATTTCCACGTCTGTCCACATTTTCTGTCTTGCCTTCTTTTTTCCACTCAGTTTTCCTAGAAAGTGGCATTGTACTTTTCCTTCACAATAGGAGGTGGTTTGCTTGGCTGAGAGCATCCTGACTTTGCTTTTCATAAAGATTGGACAGACAGAACAGGGAGCTCATAGTTCCATCTCCCAAATGTGCTGTGGAAATAATGTATTTATAGTCAGATAGCAATTCTGTCCCTGGATGCACAATATAGTATATACTTTTTACATGACAGAAACATGATGGTGAGCAAATAGTTTATGCTCACTTACATACTCTTTTTGTCCACCAAATTCTTCTAATGTCTTCAGTACTGTCTTGGAGGTTTTATTTACTTGTCTCTTTCTTTGGGGGTTAGGAAGGAGAAATAGAAATGCTTTTTAAAATTGGTCTTTCTGGTGGTTTTATACCTAATTCTTTTATTCCTATACTATGCATTCAGATAAAAGACATAATACCAGAAACTGTATGCCTCCTTGGCCCCAGAAGTGATTTTGGATGAGCAAACATTGCATCTTAAACATAATCTTAGTTTTTCTTTGGGCCTGTATCACAGTTATTCAGACAGTTGCTTATGTGTTGTCTACATTTTGTTCCTTCAGTAATGGTTGCAAATGAGTGGAGTTTTATTGACTGAGTGATGGCTGAACTCTTGTTGCCAACAAAGCTTGTATTAGGCTGCATGGTAAGGATCAGCCCAATGGAACAGGGAAACCAGTGTTTCACTGTCAAATGCAGAGGAGCATCTAAACCCCATGGGCACTTCTACCTTAAGATCTCTCAGCAGGGAATTTTTTCCAGCCACCGTGCTGCTGTACTGCATACAGGGCTGAGAGTACTTTTAAGGGAAGAAAGTGCTTGCTTACAGTGGCAGGTGTTTGTTCTTGCCTGTATGTGAGAGAAATATCTTTCAAAAAAGTCTTTGAGCTGCTGCAAACAGTCAGCCCTCTAATAACCCCTCTACTGCAGAAAATATAACTAGACTCTTACCTAGTCAAAATCAACAGTATGCTATTTACTTCAGAGAAATTGTTTTGATTTGTGCAAGCAGAGAATTAGGCTAGAATACTTCTTAAAATGAGCTGATTGTTCTTTTTCTCCCTGATTTGTTGATACAACAGTCAAACAGTTATTTGCTTAAATGGTAATTTATCCATGATGCAAACAGCCACAAATGATTAAATAAATGACACTTGATAGATTTCAGAGACCCACAGGACCATGGGAGCCCTAGTGCATTAACAGACTCCTTATTCTGCCATTTACTCAATGGGGAGGAGAACTGTTTACCAGCTCTGTAATTAGCTTTCCAGCTCAGGTAGTTGGAAGCAGCTCTATTTTTAGTAACAAAGCACAAGATCACAACTGCTGAAGCCAGAAATGAAATGTGTGGCAACGACCATTTTGTGCATTTAAAACTCAGTGAACTGCTCAGAATATTGAGCAGGAGCAGAGATGGTTGTCTATGATGTAATTAGGTATGTTGAGGTCAGGATGTAGAACCTGTGATAAAATAATGCAGTAATACCATGTTAAAAAAAAGAGATGGTTTAAAAGCTAAACTAAGGAAAAATAAGATAATCCAGATTTTTAGATTCTATGTGGGAAATATGAAGGACATCATCTTAATAGAATCAGGTTATGAACAGAAAGAGCTGAAAATGTGAAGTGTGTATGTGTGACCGTGCTAATGGATTTAATCTAATAGAACTGCCAAGAGAACAACAGAAGCACTTTTTAGTCTACTGATAGCTATAAAATTACCTAGAAAGGCACTGGGAAGTAAAGAATGCTCCATGTGTGAAATAAATTACTGGGGCTGCAGAAAGGAGAGAAACGTTTTGAATGATGGTGAAGGACAGGGAGAATTGGGGAAGGGCAGAAGAGGCATCATACCTCTGACTTGGTAAGGACTCGTTGTTGGAAAAAGATGTAATCTATTAGAGATGTGATCAGAATACATAATATAAACAATTTTAGGGTGATATTTCTAATATGTTTATTACATGTAGTCTGTATGAAATTGTTTTGCACTGGTGAATATGATGACAGGAATCCATGAAGCTTGATGATTTCTGTCCAATTAATATTCTTATATACCTTTTTTTAATAAATAGATGTATAACTTGCCAAAATAATTAGCATGTTTTTCTGATAACTCATTTTACCACTCCTACTTATTAGACCTAACTAAATAAATATTTTTTTCTTGTCCCCACAGACTATGGAGAGAAGGAAAAGCAAAAATATAAATGATTTTTTTTAAGTAAGCACAGTGTTATTAAACTCCATATAACCAGGTGAAAAATTGGTACCTTGTTCTTCTGGTATGAACTTCTGGAATTAGCAGGAATTAGCATTTTGGAACTGATATAAGCCTCTCTGGAGATGAAGGGAGCGATTTTGTGGTGGCATGGTGTCATACCTGGATATATCTTGGGTTTTTCTAGCTCGTCCCAAAATGCTGCAGAAAGGCTACTGCCATGGGTGTGTGAGCACCCAGTGTAAAAAATTCTGCTAGATTCTGTTTTTCCAGGACTTCACTGATATGTGAAATGGAGTGAAGGCCTGAGCAAGTGTGCCCTCGCTCCATTGCCCTCAAGCTTCAAAAGTAGGCTTTAAAAGATAATTTAAAAACCCCTGCCAAACCCGAACTAAGTGAATCAAACCCTGCTATTGAATGCCCAAATGTGCCTTGGACTTCTTAAAGTAAGTGTGCAGCAACATTATAAAGTAATAATTCATGCATTATTCTAATGAAAATCCCTAAAATAGTGTACTGTGCCATTTGAGGTGACACCCATTGCCTATCTTTAATCAATTAACAGCTCTGTACTGTCATGTATTTCCTACTTGAAAAACTCAGACTGCTCTGCAAACTGGCAGGTTTAGCTCCTATAAGAAACTCCTATCTTCTCTCTTGTGTTTGGTGATGAGTTGTTTTGGAAACAGATGGTGTCTGGGAAACACAGTGAAGAAGAATTTGCACTTAAGAGACAAAGAGAAAAACAATCACTCCTTTCAGCTGCATAATTTAACTTCTCTGCTTCTTCTCACTCCCTTTAAAGAACCTTTTAAAATTTTGAGTGTAAGAAAGTGAATGCTATTACTGTTTAATAAAGTAACTAAATAATACAGAATATAATAGGCTAACACAATGTACTCCCTAACATTTATGGAAATTTTATCCATTAATGATTATTCTTTATAATTGAGAAAATATTAAAACTAATGCTAATTATTACTTTGAAAGTTAAAATCTGGCATTGAAAAACAGAGTGCATGTTAGATGATTAAAAACCCCACTATATTTCTTGACTGTCAGAATGAAATTAATCTTGCTCCAAATTAGGTATCTTACTTTTCTGTTTAACTTATTCAGTATACATGACAGACAAAAATATTAAAGTGAAAATATTTTTCATAGAAGAATGACTCACTTCTTCCATTTTTCCTATAAAGCACATATATATTGTGTATACAGAATAGAAGGGCTAATATGGAATGACTCTTTGATGGATGATTTAGTCAAAATTGAACACAGAGAAATATTTCTTAAAAATTTAATGCCTGAATTCACTTTTTAAATAAGGTTGAAGGCTTAAGCTTCATCAACAAAGTTAGATTTCTCTGTTTCACATTTGCAGAAGTATTAAAGTGCTTAAAGAGAGTGTTAGGAGCTTGTGTCCTTCTCTGATGCCTCAGCTAAACCTGTTCCAAAAATCCCGGCTTTGACCTAATGATTTTGCAGAGGCCTGAACTTCTGCACATGACTTGAGCTGTTCCTTTTGAGCAGTGTCTAGCTACTGTTTAAATGCCTTTGAAGTCTAGACATGGAAAAACTCTTGTGGGGTCTGATTTTGGTGTGTCTTTGAGAATAGTTCAATCAGAGGCATGGCATTAAGCATACCAGCTACATCTACTTCAATAATTAATAACAATAATAAAGCCTGCTCATGGTCGAGTGTGATGTAGTGGTGGTTTGCCAAGTTTATTTCTTCTTCAGTGGTATTATATGCAGAGTACAGATCTGTAAATCGACGTGACTTCAGGACTTTCATCCTCATCTCAGGCCTGTTGCTGCCATGGTACCCCCAAGCTTCCTATCTCCCAATTTCCTCCAAGACCCCACGAGTCTGCACTCAAGTTTCAACAAAGTGAACCGCTGCATCCAGATAACCTATTCAGCAGATGTCCTGTGATGCTTTTGTTTGAATTCCCCACTGTAGAGGGAAATGAAAACATCTTTACTTTCTCACAACTTTCTCGGAACACGTGTCTTGCAGTTCAGTACACTGCTTGGTCCAGAGCAAATTGTACACTAATGCAGTTTCATTTTTTGGCAGTCATGTTTTGATGATTATTTCTGAATGTGATCTTGGGAGGATATTTGAAGGCAAGGCATCTTAGATCTCTGTGGTTATTAGTCAAGGCATTAGTTACAACATTGCATTCTTGTTGATTTTCCTTTTCAGTATTTATCACCATAAAATTAGGGTGGGTTGTTCCCCCCCTCCCCCCCCCCTTTAAAATTAAATTGAAGGAGTGAAGATTGGTCTCATTGCTCAAATAGTGTGACCTTTGGAAGGGCTATTACCATGATTAATTGCCTGCTATTTGTTTCCTTTATTCTAGTCTCTAAAAGTTTCCAAATTACCCCTCTGAACAAAGAACTCCATTGAAACCAACCATGAGATATAGACATAAAGCTATGTAAGGCCAGATGGCTTTTATTAGTGTTGATAATGGCCACTGATGGTGTGAAATCCAAAGGGATGTCTACAGCAGCACTGCTGCTGGCACACACAGCTCCTATCTATCTGGCTATCTTTTGTCCACTTGGAATTCCTTTGCAATGAGTTCTTTACTTATATAGATTTATTCCATCTTAGATGCCTTTGCATTTTTGAAAGACAAAATGCTTAGGTGAGCGATTAATGCAGAGCTTTCAGTGTTGATTTATGTACTTTATTTTCCTCCTGTGCAGATAGTTTTTAGACTGGTGTATTAGAGGCAGTCAAGCTGGAGTCACAAATCTAAAACAGATTATCAGGAAAATTACTGACCTGGCCTTGAGCCAGGTGATTTTCTTCTCTGTTACTTCATTAGAAATTTGGTTGGTGTCCCATTATTGAATGAGGAAGAAGAAGTCTTTTCAAAGCTAAGCTGCTATTAACTTCAAATTTGAATTTTGAGTTTTGTATTTAAGTCTGACTTTTTCTACTCAGCTTTATTATAGTAATTTAAAGAACATTTATTTATTGAGATAAAGGTGTTTCATGTTTTTCTTTTCCATTACAGTGTCATACATTTTTGTTCATGCTTTATTGAGAAACAAAAATGCTTACTTTAGAGACTTTAAATATTGCTATAAGTTTTAGTTAATGTCTGTATAAGACCCAGTGATCCACTTCCAGATTTTCTTAAATAAACAGACAAAATCTACTGTATGTTAAGTGCTTTAATTTTCTGGGTTTTATTTGGTGCCCAGGTAAGATATTACATGCTATCTGATCACATTTATGATATGTGGAGACACTGTCATAAGTTGTGTGACCATAAAAATATAAGGCATTTAGCTTTTTTTGTAAGAACCCTCACATAGTTTTGGTGTTCTGATAGATTCCCTAATAGGGGAGAGCTTCAAATGAAATATTTTTTACCAGTCCAGAAATATGAAGAACTGATGCTCTTCCAAGGAATAAATGCTATAATAACATTTTTAAAAAATATCTGAGGATTTTATATATCTGAAACCAGGATATTTTTCTCTAAATATTTGTCACTGTGATCGACTGTAGTAGGACTGATAGATATTGTATCTAATAAAATTCTGAGAAGACAGTATACTGTGAATTTAAATATTTGCATACATTTTGTGGCCTCGTTTCTTGAAGAACGAGGCTATTTATGTCAAAGAAGTTAAGTTCCAATTCCTGCATATGTTAAAAATTTCATGTCACGTTTCTGCTGGCCAAAAGCCAAGTGTTGTCACACCACAACAGCATGTTAGTAAAGAAAGGTCAACATTTCACACGAAGAAATTCTATAAAATCCCTTGTTTGCCACTACTGAGGGGTGATTTTAAATTTCATGGGATAGCATGAGCGTAATCAAAGTCATCTTGCAATTAATTTTAACTATTTGCAAGAAGTGTTGCCAGCTGTTAAAATAAAAAATCACATGTAAAGGAAAAGATGAAATGAGCAAGAGGGGGCAGTTACCTGATTTCTGTTGTATTCTACACATTATTATTTCTCCCTGAGTAATGAAAAGATTGTGTCATTTAAAGAGATAGTGGTCACGAATTATTTTTAGTTTTGCTGAAATGCATATAGTTCAGTGGACCAGAATGAGAACAAGTGTTAGATTTAATGTTATTTATCTATTAAACTGATTTCTGCAGTATTACTAAGAGTAAGGATGGAGGCTGAGGGGAACCTAAGCCATTATACAGTAGTGGAAAGATGATTAGATTCATGCCAGTAAGCTGCTGGAGATGCTGTCTAGCAGCATTTGAAACAGGAGGTCATAGACTGATGTTGAAGAGGGGGATTAGCTGCTGCTGAACTATTGTGGCTGAATTTTGCACAAAATGCTGTTGAGCTGGGATGGAAGGGGGAAAATATATATTTTTTCATCACTAAAAAAAAAAAAAAGTAGGAGCCAGTAGGCTGTATCAGACCAGAACATTCACTGAGAAGAATGATGAGGTGTATTAGTTTTCCATCTGT
>WAAE01002494.1:60660-78973 GCA_013400495.1 Nicator chloris | reverse complement strand
GGATGAGGTGTTGGGCAGGAGTTTTTACTCATGGGGTGAGGAGGCCCTGGCCCTTGAAGTGTCCAAGGCCAGGTTGGATGGGGCTTGGAGCAACTTGGGATAATGGAAGGTGTCCCTGCCTGTGGGAGACAGTGGAATGAGATGACCCTTAAGGTCCCTTCCAGCGCAAACCATTCTATAATTCTATGATTGCAATTTACAAAAGAATATTAAAATTTTGTCCTCTTGGTTGTCATCAAAGTTCTCAAAATGTGAAGGTCCAAAGGGCAGATGATTCCATCCATCATGTCTATATTACGACAGGGTGGATTTTCCTCTGGGTGCTCTTTTTCCTTGCCCTGTTAACAGACTACGATTAACTGATGTACGTCCATTGCCACTAGTTGCTACATTCTTAATTCATTACTCCTGAGATCATTATCACTTTATTTAGATGATAGCTTTTAATCTTTTCTGACTAAATTTAAATTTGAGAATCCTCTTATAACATTGTTTACTGCAAAACACAGGGCTCACAGGAGAACTCTGGAATGCACAACATCCTTGAATATATTTTAAAGTCCTTAAACATCCCAAAAAGGGAGAGAGGTGAAGTGAAAGAAAGACTTGTGCAAAAGCTGTAAAGGTTTTGCATCACTATTAATAGCTCATCACTATTATCATCCTGAGCACAGAGGACTTTGGGATGAGAAAAGATGTTCATTGAAGTCTGCAGTAATTTCCATTCAGTGCATCCACCACAAGACCTCAGCTACCCTAATGGAGCCTGTCTGCTCTTCTCGTTAAGAATTTTGTAATATTCCTAAGCATTCCTTAACTCCTTATGCTGTCTCACATGTCCAAAATAACATTCTTTGTTGGTCCCTAAGCTTTCCTTTTTCAAGACTGACTCTGTGATTTCCCCCCTGGTTCTCATGCCTCTGCAACTGGATCCTCCTTGACTCCGTTTCAGAACCTTGGAGCAGAGAGTAAAGGTGAATTTTCCCAGGATGCTATAAACCCAGATTTCTTTGTCATTAAGAATATGGGCCTGCAAGCATAGGCTGAAATACATATGGGTAAAAAGCAGGCAAATTGAGGGCCATTGCATGCTTAAAGAAATTATGGAGGCTACTGTTTTCTACCAGCAGTCACAGTAAAGAACACTACCCACCCCCTCACTCTGGCTTCATGCTGCACCTCCCAGCACCAAGGAGAGCCACAGATGTCTGCCCATGCAGTGTTAATTTCAGAGCATGAATTTGCACGAGGTAGTTAGATCATCAGGTGTACCTATGTTTGTGTCATCTATGCTATTATCTGTACACATTCATTTGTTCCTTACATTTAGCTGCTTTACATTAGCATCCCTTGGCAGCTTTCCAAACCAATGTTTGCAAGAGAAAATGTTTGCAAGAGAAAATGTTTGCAAAAGAATATTTATGTGCTTCATGTTTGCAAGAGAAAGACAAAGACTCTGAAAGTGCAAGAGTTGGATCACTTCTAAGCAGCACGAAACAGTTAATTCCTTGACGGAGAACTCACCTTGTTCATATCAAACGTGCGGAACATCTGCTCAATGTACTTATTGGCCTCTGGATCCAGCCCTCGAAGCCCAAAGAACTGCTTAAATTCATGCTCCGTCAGCTGTCCAGAAGGACACTCTGTCATGAATTTCTTGTACCAGTGGTGGATCTCGACAGCCTGTAGATCATCCACTGTGGAGCTGCTGTTGTTTCCCATATGTGTCTGTGGTCAGAAGGATAATGCTACAGGAATGATCCTCTTCCTCCTGTGGCTCTCACAGCACTACCCGTTTGCTCCTGTCCATGCTCAACACTAATGTCAGTTACGTGAGGGATCTAACTTTCCACAAGCCAATTATAAATGTTAATCTTCTTAGAGGCTGATCCACAAACCAGAAAGTTTAAATTATACAAACAGTCTTCTTAGAATGGAAAGAGGATGCAAGATAATCTAGAAAATCGCTGCTATTTTAGGAGCTAAAGCGGAAAGGGTGAGAAGGTTAATCAGACACTGGCATTGGGAGCTATACTTGTTTGGTAGACTACCCTATTTTTAACCTTGATATAATTATAAATTAAGATAAGAGGAAATGCCCACAAGATGTGGGCTGTGAGGCTAAGTGAAGATCTGCTCCTCTAAGTGGATTCGGGAGTCTGTTTTCTCAAGTAGATATGTTGAATAATGGAGTGTGTAGGACCAGAAAGTGTTACAGAAGTGGCCTAGTACAAGAGTGAGGTTATGTGGGAAAAAGCTCACCTCCATGCACACAAAGGAGCACAGAGGAACAGTGGAGGGGGTGGGGGAACCCAAACAATCCCCTGGTTTGGCAAGTCCAAGAACCACCATGGAAGTGCAGTCAAGCCATGAAAGGCTCAGCTGCACAAAAGGGAAGGAGTAAAGAGACACAACCACAGGCTGAGGAACACAAATTACCCAGTGAGAGAAATAAAGGCCCTGTCCCAGCTCCTTCTAAATCTGTCACAGGGGAGCCATAAGTCCCATGGGCCTAGAGGTGGCACCTGTCATGTTGAGTCAGTGGGAGAGGTTGTAGAGTACCCTACAAACTGCATATTGTCTAGGGGCATGGAAAACACTGGAATCCAGGGAGAGAGCATTTGTGGACAAGACTCACAACAGGATGTTTAGGGGAGGAACAGAAGGTGAGGAAAGAGATGGGTCTAGGTGGTTTGGGAATGAACAAGCATGAGAAAATGGGGGCAAGGGTAATAGAAGGGGCTGGTTGCATGTAAAATGGTGCTAATCAGTATGAATCAGTCTATCTGTGCTTTGTGCCTGGTCATCACAGTCTTTCCTGTCTTCTAACACTTCTGCCTCCTTTTTTTTTTTTTTTTTTTTCTGGCTGCACTGCGCTGTGTTCTAAGCATATGTATGCATGGGGATTTAAGTGCCCACAACTGGATTGGGTGAGACCATGTCAGTCTATGATCACTAGTAAATACCAAGCCAGACTAGCCAGCAAATAGGACAAGTAGTTTGTGAAACAGGTGTGTGTATGTCTCTGTTAATGAAACCACTGGAGTAGCTGACTATTAGACTGAAGGTGTAGAGTTGAGGGTGACCCACCTGTCTGTGTTTCTCTGTGGAGGTAACAGCTGCATACTGAGCACCTCATCACAAGTACTGGAGGGGCACACAGTGTACGTGTCTGTTTGTATGTTGTTGTGTGCAATGGAATCTGTACCAGTGACTGTGGCAGGGTTGTGCACCTCGGAGGGCCTGGCATGTCCAGGTGCCAGTAGCTGGGGAGACCAGGCATCGAGAGGCAGCTGCTGAGTAGGCTGGATGCCTAAGCCCACACACTCTGTGTGCTCACCACTGATGGACCTTCACTGAATCACAGAATGGTTTTGGTTGCAAGAGTCCTTAAAGATCATCTAATTACACCCCTCACCGTGGGCACAGCTTCCCCTAAAGTAGGTAACTAGAGGCTAGGCTCCCTTGCTGGCTCTGCTCCTTTTGATGGAGCCCAGGCTACAATCGGCTGGCCCATATTCAATTTTTCTTTCCCCAAAACCCCCAAGTTCTTCTCCACAGGACTGCTCCTGATTCACTTGTCACCCAGCCTGTACTCATGCTGGGGATTGCACTTGGCCTTGTTGAACTTCATGAGGTTGGCATGGGCCCTTCTCTCTAGCCTGTCCAGATCCTTCTGGATGCCCTATCCCTTCCCTGTAGAGTATCGGTCGCACCACTTCACATACACATTTAAAGCCACAACTTATTTTTAGTTATAGTAATAATTTTAACAGTCTGATTTGAGAGTCATAATAAATCTACATCTAATTACAGAAAAGCAAAGAAAAATAATGTAGGTCATGTAGTTATATACAAGAAAAAAGCTGCACTAGTAGCAATAATCTGATTAAAATTGCAACACACACACTTTGTTTCTGTGCTTTCTCTGGTGTTACACGGACCTACCTACCGCTCGTCTGGATGTTAAGATCTGTGGTTCACTCAGATGTTTGCAGAGGAGGGAAGAGTCATAGGAAGTTGTCAGCATCTGGGTCCTTCACTGCGAGGAATGTGATGTTCTTGTGAATTGTCTCCTCATCCTCTCTTCTTTTTCCCCTTTCTTTACTTCCACTTAGACTCACATGAGTATGTGTTAGAGTTGTAAATATCTCATTCTACCTATTACTACCAATGTAAGCACGTGGTTGTAGCACACAAAGATAGATAGGTAAAATAAATTAGCCATAGAGACCTGGAGAAATTGCTCTCACAGCTAAAGTAAACAAAGTGAAGTTAACAAAGCTGTAGGCAGGACATGAAAAATTCAGAGCACACCTGGCAAGTCTTGGTCCTAAGGCCCTGTGAGCTAGGGACAGAGCCCTGGCCATACCAGGACAACACTACTAGTGCCATCAGAAATAGGAATACAGTGCATAGGAATACAGTGCATCTGAGTGCATGATGAGGGTGGCCAGGAGGCAAGGAAACTGTGCTGCTCAGGCTTCCTGAAATCTTCCCTACATCTGGCTGGGGGCAACCTCTGGTACCAGTACAGACCAGAAAGTGAACGGATCAGGAGTTCTGAGAAGGAAAATAAAAAAAATGGACAGGGGCCTGGCATTGTGCACATCTCCAGCAAGATGGGCAGCAGGTGATGGGGAGAATTCTGTCCCTCTGCCCCACTCAGGTGAGTATCCCACTTGCAAAGCTTTCTCCAGTCCTGGAACCCTCAGAACAAGAGATATTTGGAGCTGCCGAAGCAGGTCCAGAGGAGACCACGGAGCTGCTCCAAGGGCTGGAGCCCCTCTGCTCTGGAGACAGGCTGGGAGAGCTGAGGGTGTTCAGCCTGGAGAACAGAAGGCCCCGGAAGAGCTTATTGCAGCCTATCAGCATGTAGACGGAGCTTAGAAGAAAGACAGAAAAATATTTTTATGCCAATAGCTGTAGTGCCAGAGCAAGGGACAACAGTGCTCACATACACGAGCGCAGGCTCGGATCGGACGTCTCCGGAAGCTCTCAAGGCCAGGTTGAACGGGGCTTGGAGAAACTCGGCCTAGTTGGAGGTGCCTATGGCAGGGGCATAGTGAGAGTGGATCATCCCTACAGGGACGTTCCGACCAAACCGCTGGGCATGACTTCGGGCGCTGCCCGGCACCGAATGAGCGGAAGCCTGAATCCCCGCGGGCTCCGCCTCCCCGCGGGCTCCGCCCACCGCCGAGTCCGAGCCTCCGTCTCACCAACCCCGCCGGCCGGGCCGAAGCGCCGCAACTGATTGGTCGCTGCCTTGTTATTGGGCGGGAACTCAAAGCGCCGTCGGGATTGGTCACTTTGTGCCATGTTGCAGGACAACCATGGCGCAGAGGCAGCTGCTCCGTCGCGATTGCCGGGCCATCACGTCTATCTTTCAATTACCGCAGCTGATTGGTTATTGTTCGCTGGGGGCGGGGCCCCGCCAGAGGCGGAAGTGGCAGTGGCGCATTCCGGTGCTGAGGTGGCGCGGTGGGAACGGTTCGGCGGGGGTTCCTCGGCAGGTTAGCGCTGCCCCTCCGTGCTGACCCCCCCGCGTGCTGCAGGTCAGTGCCTCTCCCCGCCCGCGGTGCTGTCCGGCCGCCATGTGCGGACCGCGGACTCTGCCGCCCGGTTCTCGGCGGCGGTCGCTGGCTGGGCTCCTTTCGTGGCCATGCGGGGCCGAAGTGGGTTCGCGGCTCCCTGGCGCCAGGGCCGTAAGGGGCAATGGGCCAGGGCGGGCCTCTCCTCTCGCTCCGGGCATTGCGACCCGGCCCAGTCCCCCAACGCCAGTGGGACGCTGCCGGCGATGCCCCCACGTACCGGGAGTGCAGCCCGGCCGGGGGAGGTTCGTACTCCGCGGGGCCCGCCGGAGGCGTGCGGTCCGGTAAATCTGCGGGGCTGCTGCGGCCCGTCGGCGCTGCTCGCCATCTCTGTGGCGGCAGGAGCCACCGTTCCCGGAGCCCAGCACGGCGCTCTAGTGCTCCCCGTGCATCGTGGTTTCTCTTGGAATCCTTCTGCACAGCGTGAGACGTTTGGCCCGAGGCTTGTGTACAGCAGCAGTACTTTTAATGCGTGTTTGATTTTAAACGAAGGGAAATGCAAGGAATTAACTTCACTTATGTATAATAAACTTACAATAGCATAAATTAGGGAAAAACATTGTCAAGTCTTTCTTTGCTATGGCTGATACCTAGGGATAGAAATGCCCTGCTTACTGCAGACTGTGCAGAGTAGCAGTGGGCTTAGACTGTTTGGGTCAGGGATGTGTATTTCAGAGGAAAGGAGCCTCCTCCAGATCACTGCTGATAGTTCCAGTGTTCAAAGTAAAGTCTCCCAAGTAAAAGTTCATTAGTCACACGAATGCTGAGCAAAGGTAGAGGATGTAGAGGATCCTGAGCACAGCAAGGGTCCTTGTGTTCTGCTGTTCATTACAGAGATGGGAATCCATATGCCAGTGTGAGTCTGGGAGAGCACTGGTCTTGTCTTTGAGAGCACTGTTTGCTTTATCAGGGTGAGGCAGTGGAACACAGAATAACCTCTGTCCTTTCGTGTTTGTGGGGAAATTGGTTGGCATTGTATAACACCAGGATATTCCCGCCACAAGTCCTTGAGGCTAATGCGCAGAGGCTACCCTCTGTGTAGGCTGTTGGCTTTGGGACAGAATTTAAAGCCATGTTATGCTTGCTCCTGGATTTGTTCTCAGGGAGGGTGCAAAGAAAGCAGAGATAGGCTCTTTACAGTGGTGTCTGGTGAAAGGATGAGAGGTTGTGAGCATGAACTGAGACACAGGCAATTACCTCGATCATCAGGAAATACTTCTTCACTCTGTGGCTTACTGAGCACTGGCACAGGTTGTCCAGGGAGGTTGTGAAGCCTCTGTCTTTGGAGATATTCAGAAGCTGCCTGCACAGCTTCTGTTTGATGTCTGAGCTTAGACCAGATGACCTCCTAACTTCAGCCAGTCTGTGGTTCTTTGATAAGATTCTCCTTGAGCCTTTTATTTGTTATCCTTCACTGAATTTTCTCCAACAAGTTCCCACCTCTTGTTGTGGGAAGCCCAGAACTGGACACATTACTCCAGACGTGGCCTCACCAGTGCCCAGTAGAGAGGAGGGATCACCTTCCTCCTGACAACGCTCCTAATGCAGCCCAGGACGGTGCTGCTGCCCTTTGTCATGAGGAGGGTGCATTGATGGCTTAGGTCAGTTGTCCACTGCAATCCCCAGCCTCTCTCTGCAGTGCTGCTTTCCAGGGATGTGTTCTGAGGGATGCTGTCCAGAGCAGTGGCCCACCTAGGCCTGTGTTTCCTCTACACAGACAGCAAACCTGTTGCTGTTCATAGAATTGTAGAATCACTTTTTGTTCCCCATTCACATCCCTTGCCTTATTTGGCTGACCTGAGAATATAAATTTAAAATGAATTCAAAAGATATGAATCTCTAAGACTTGAGTTCAGATTTTTAAAGTCCACACTCATGCAAATAGCTGCAGATGGTTCCTCTGTTTGCATTTTTAAGGAGGCCAACTGTGAGCCAAACCCAACAAGGCTTATTAGCTTAAGTGCAGTATCAGCTTAATGTGGCCAACCTGGACAAAGGCTGAGGAATATTTTCACAATCCAGGTATGCATGCTTGAAATTATAATGCCTGTAGCATGCAGATATGTGCTGAGGCCCATGCAGATGCCTAGATTCTGCTTCTTTTTCGTATTTCTAATACCACTTCTAATAATTCATCTATTGATTCTCTCGGTCTCGGCCACATATTTTGCGTTTGTAACTTTAAGAAGCTGTGGCCTAATGCTCAGCTGGAAGATCAGATCCATCCTCTTCAAGTATTGGAGACAGTTAGAAAGAGGCATTTTTGCATTTCGATGGCTGTTTTCTGTAATGGACCACTGCCAAGACAGTAGGTTCAGTTCCTCATTGGGGCATCGTGGGAGTGATGGTTTACAAAACTATAAATACTTTATTATTCTTATAATGAATTCCAGACATTCCAGGTCTCTAAATGAGTATCTCGTATTACCACCTTGGTGATCAGTTGATGTTGTCAGAAGAAATCTCCCTAGCAGGAACTGTAAAACTGTACTGTTCTGGAATTCCATGCCTCAGTCTCGCCCAGGGCCAGCTGAGAAGTGAGCGAAGCACCAGGACTTTTTTCACTGACAGTTGTGTTGTTGCAGAACGTGAACAATCCTGGCATTCTGACTGTGCTCCTGGAGGAGTTCCATCCCCTGGACCTCTTTCTAGGAGCCTGTCTGAGACCTGGCCTCTTGCTGCATGTTTTTTTTGCTACACTAACTGCTGCTTGAGCATTTTATTCCATCGGCTGAAGAGATTAAGCTCATGCTAGGCAGTGTGAGAAACCAGGGCATGTCTGCAAATCCATGTTCCTAAACAGAGCACACTTGTTGCTTTTCATGCTTATTTCAAGTGACTGACTAACAGTACTGGAGTGCACTGTGTAGGATGAAGGATGGGTGTATTTCTTTCTTATTGGATAATATATTTTCTTCTTCTTTTTTTTTGTTCTTTTTTGCTTCTGTCTCTGTCAAAAGTCTTGGTTTGTGCAACCTGTCAGTAGTCAAGAGATAAAAAGGAATGGCAAGCAAGACCTGTGTGTGACTGCTCTACCTTGGAAGCCTGACTACCGAATCAACAGACCCATGAGCTCCTTACAGCACAAAGCAGGTTAGTATTCACATGCTCTTTTCTGCTATGCATGCTCTAATGTGCACTGTCATGTTTTCTACTTCTGCAGAATCAGGTGACTGCTACAGAAAAGTAATGCATTGCCCCACTCCAGTGCCAATATTTTCACACATTTAAGTGGCAATCTAAGACCAAAGATTCTCTTAGTAAGACAAGGGAGGTCAGGAATGAGTGGATCTGTGTAGTCAACTTCAGGAGCCTGCTTCTAGTGAGGCAGAGATATCTTATCACATTAAAAGATTCCATTTGATGGAGAGAATTTTAATAATGTAAACTTGATCTTATAGCTAATGTGAGTTTGCCTAGTTTCAGCTTGCACTACTGGAGCTTCTGTAATTGTACAAATTATTTTGCCACTGACAGGCATGGACAGTTCTGTGGCCTTTCTGTTCAGAGATGTCAAATGTCACATGTGACCTCTTTTTATAGAACACGAGAATGGTGATTATGTGATTCTTAAGGGACTTTGGGAGTTCAATTGGTTAAATCCTTTATTCTTAGCATGTCTGACATCAAAAATCAGATCAGCTTGCTATGAGCCTAATACAATATTTTAACATCTTCCCTGTGCATTTTTTTCTCTGATTGAAATTGCTTATGCTGCGACTTGTGTCCTCTGCGTCATGTCCATCTGATGTGGACCTTGTAAGAAGTGTGTGACTCTGTCTTTAGCTACCTTATGGGTGGTTGTAGGGAGGACAGCAACTGTAGCCCACTCCTCACCTGCTGTTCTCAGGGCTGAGCAAGCCCAGCATTCTTATACTCTCCACATGCCTTGTAACAGAAACCTCAGCCATCCTGCCTGAGGATGTTGATTTGCTATTTTGAAAGTGGGCACTCGGCTTAAAATGTAGTCTTATAGGTGTGAATAGAGAGGAATAATTGCTTTCCTCAACCTGCTGCCTGCAGTCCTACCAATACAGCTCAGTGTACAGCTGACCTTTGCTGTGAGCGCACTGGTGGCTTGTGCCAAGCTTTGCCATCAGCACTTCAAGCTTGTCTTCTGCAAGACAGTTGTACAGCCAGTTGCTCCTCAGCCTGTACCACTCATGCCCTTCCCATTCCAGGCATAGGCTTCTACCTTTCCTGAACTTCACAATGTTTCTATCCGTTTCTCCAGCCTGTTGTTATCCTGTATTGGTTGGCAGCTCTGTACTTTGGCTTATCAGAGGCTCATTTGATTTTGGTGAATTTCATGAGGTGGAGCGCATCCCATTGTCTCGGTTAATAATGGAGAATTTAATTTACTGCTGTCCCTAATATGACAAGTTACATGTTGCTGGCTGGTCCTGCTGCATGTTTTTTGGTTCTTCGCTTCCACTTGCTGGGTTAGTTTGGCTTCTGAATTTCAAGGAAAGGAAAGAAGGTATGCTAAGTGGCAGCCAGGGAATATATGTCCTCTCCAGACCGTTCCCCTGTGTTGAGGTCCTGTCCTGTATGTGACAGGGAAGGGTCTCATCATCTCTCTAATGTGACACACTAGTATCTGTTTAGCAAACTTCAAGGCTCAGTCTGTTATTTCCACGACTTATTAGCAGAAGGCTGATTTCATGTTACAGGCCATGTTTGGCCTATAAATAATTTACTTCAGTTAACAATCACCCTTCTTTTCAGTAAACTGAACAGGTCATGGTTCTGTAATGTCATTGTTGAGAAAGACCAAGAGTGAACTATGAGGATGACTTGGTATCTGGTATAAAAATGTATTTTTCCATCATACAGCTAGTGCAGTGAAGAAATCTTCATGTGTCTTGACACCAGCACATCCTCTGCTTTAATCTTCAGAGGGTCCGGCTGCTCATGTTAACGTGACCATTTCTTTTTTCCTGAGGTTTTACTTTGGCTTTTCTCTCTTGACAAATGAGACAAATTCCCTACAAGCCTGGTCACCAGCTGCTGTAACATTAGAGATCAGCATAAGGGAGCTTATTCTTCGTAGCAGTTTTGACTCTGGAACTGTACTCTGACTCCTGGTTTTGTTTTAGGCTCAAGATGCTGAGCCGTTTGTCAGGTTTAGCAAGTACTGTTTTACAAGAGCTGTCTGGGGAGGATGGAGATGAGGTTACTGAACCATCTGTTGCTGTAAGTACAGTGTTATCTAAAGACTTTCAGATCTTATTGACAATTAGTTTGGGGAGCATGGTTCATTAGACTGCAGTGAGAACTGTCTCCTGCTTCTTCCTTGCTGAGCACTAGACTGAGCTGTCATTCCACTCTGCTTTTCTTCTACTCCTGACCTCTTAAGTCAGTATTTCTGTTGGGCAGACCATAATCTCCTCGGTTTCCATATCTCAAGGAACCCTAACCCTAGGAAACAAGCTAGAATTAGGGTGAAGAAAGACTTTCAAGAGTACTAGTGATTGTGGGTAGCAGGAGGGGAAGCTCTACATGGTTGGGTGACAATGGGAGGCTTCATCTCTGTGCTGCCCTTTGGTATTGAGACAGTGGATAGTGTGTGAGGGTGCCTCGTTTCAGATTTGTTCATGTGATGTTCAGCAAGGTACTCCTTGTTTTTGTGTGTTGGCTTGCAAGTTCTCTGAGCTTTCCTCCTGGTTTCATCTAACTGTATATTTCTACAGGCTCCATGAAATGCCTGCAGGGAGGAGAGGGCAGCGTTGAGGACTGGAGCTGAAGATAGCATGTGGATGCTTGGTGCGGGCTGTTTATAGGGTTTTTTTCCTTCAGAACACTCATTTTGTTGTTTCAGGTAGGAGCTTTGCAGTCAGAAGAAGAAAGCATGGAGGAGGCACCTGAGGAGCTGTTGGAGCGCCTAGCCCAAACAGAAAAGCTAGTTCTGCAGCTGAAAGATTTGATTCGAGAAAAGGATGCCCTGCTCCAGGAAAAAGAAACTGTATTCAAGGTACCATTTCTTTCTCTGGGGACCGAGAGTAAAATGCTGCTTCAGTTTTCTGCGCAAGCCAGTCTCTGGTTTCTTTTGAACATGAGATACCTGCAAGACGAATGGCTTCGGTTCCAGAGAATTACTGGAATTTGACGAATGGACCCTAACTCAAGAGATGTAGGATATCTTCTGTTAGTTTGATTGGGTTAATTTAGTCTAGAGTAGATAAGTTACATCCAAGTTACACAGCATTTTGTCTCCGAGCCCTTTGAGGCCCATGCAGATTCCCAGTGGCTCTGATAAATACTAATACCTTGTGTGAGGTTGTTCTTTCCCTGCTTGAGAGTGTTTGACACAGAGTAGCCTGTGTTACGCTCATCCACTAGTCCAGTGATTTTTATGATGCATTTCTAAAGATACGTGTTGCCTACCCTGAGGTATGGTGGGAGTGCAGTTGCTTGAGATAGTTGTGAGGGACAGCATATAGCAGAGGAAGTCAAACCAAGTTGTATTCATTGCTGAGTGAAGTCCCTGAGTGCTCTGTCCCTTGAAAGGAAGTGCTGAGGTAGAAGCTACAATTTTGGTATGTGTGGTGTTTCAGAACAAATTTAGTTTGCGGTTGTGTTTTAAATAGTGCTGTTACTATGGAGGCAGGGTTAAACAGAATATGGCAGACTGACAAGCTGTGTAGCTTTTTCAAAGTGGTGCTTCTTGGATAACAGCACTGGAGGTGCAGTCAGTTTGTGTCCTTCTCTTACAGAAAGAGCGAGAGGCTGCGGATGCGAAGCTGATGAAACTTAAACTTCAAGCCAAAGCCAAAGTGGCCTCTCTGAACAAACGCATCGAGGAGCTGACAGGGAAAGGATCACCACTGCCTACACAGGCCTTAGCAGAAGAGTTGGAGTATCCCGAGGTTGGCAGAACAGGGCTGCTTAAAAGATGTAGCTTCTATTGGTAACCTCAGTAGGGCATGGGCTAGTTTCCCTTTGCATAACTTTGGTAATCTATTGTAGCCAAACTCCTTCCTGCAGAAACTGTGTGTCTATCTGAGCTATGAGTTTCAAAATGTTACCTGTCGTGTCAGTACAGCAAAGGTTGGCTGGAGTACAAGAACAAAGAGGTAAGGAGGTCATTGAAACTGGAAGGCAGTAACCTAAATATAAAAAATTAAATATGTATTTTTTCCAGTCATGTAGCTTCCTGAGCCATCATAAAGTTTTATGGTTGACAAACCATAATTGTGTAACACTTGGTTAAACACTGAGGGGAAAGTGTCCTCTATGAAGACATTAAAGAGGCTGTTAGCAACTAACTAGAAGCTCCCACTGGAGCTGGTAATTTTTGAAAACTCGACTATATGATCAGCAGAACAATGTTTACTTGAAAAAGTTGGTAATATTATGGAAGAGAAAATGGTTTCCAGACATCAAATGATGTTCATTAAACTAAAGAATATAAAGGTTATTTCAGACATTGAAAAAAACATTAAAATATTATAGGAAGCAATAAAAAGTGCATGTGAGAGCTGTCAGATGAGAGGTGACTACTAATGAAGATCAATTCTATGACTTGTGCTGACTATTTTTGATTGAGAGCATCATAAAATCATAGAAATATGCTTCTGTAATTCCCAATACCAACTTGAGAATCTTTCTCAATGCAAAGCACCATCTGATTTCATACAGGAAGAATTAGATGATCTGAAGGACTGACATAATAGAAAAATAAAGCAAAATTTAACCAGTGCACGATCGAGCAGTTCTGGTGTCATGACAGTGCGATTCATGACAGTTCTGCAAGGCCATGAACAACAGTCCCTGGCTGCAGAGGCCAGTGGAGACCACAAGCTGTTCAGCTGTGTCACTTGACATTGCTGTCCTGGTGTTGAGGCTCTTTTTTAGCTTATTTATATGCAGCATATGTGTGTTACATCTGTGTGCTGTTACATGACTTTGCATAGATTTGCTCTTGAGGACTGGTGCGTGTCCTTGCTTCAAAATTCAAATTTATCAGTTGAAGAAGGCAAAATGAGAGAAAGCTGATCATCAGATAATTGGTGCAATATAGATTTTAAAAAGAGGCCTTATTTTTTTTTACATACCATTCTAGCTGTTCTAGTGAGAGTGGCAAGGCCTTATGTGGAGTGTTGTCTTGTTCTGCTCACTTGGAATCAGGAAAGATAAATTCTGAGAGCTTGGGAGACCCTCAAACAGCTTGGTTATTTAGTCAACCAAAGTCAGAAAGGAAACGTCATTACTTTCTACAGTTATGTGAGGAAGGTGAGCATCAAGAAAGTGGGAGAACTGTTAAAGGATAATGCAGGTGAATGGATGAATGTAAATTAGCCATTAAGAAAAATGGCTTTTAATTAGAGGAATGAGGGCTTGAGACAGTCTGCAGTGGACATGGTATGGATCACAGCCTTATTTGGTTTGGGTTAGAACATAGTTTGAGTGAAATTATGTTAGGCCAGTTACCTGCAATATTATATATTTGGCCCAGAAAGCACTAGCTTCTTTTTTTGCAAGGTTGAACCTACTGAGAAGATAGAGTCCTTTATTTACACTTATTTCTCCAAGAAGGTGCTGTCTTGAGTTATGGGGGTATTTCCTGGAAAGTTACCCTGCCATTTGAAGGTGAAAATTCTAGGTTAGAGTTGCATGTTGTGCTAAAGTATTGAACATTAGCAAAAGGCTGGTTTTTTTCCTCTCTATGATGTGGGCCCTGTGGGTAGGCCGTATTTTAAATATCTAATTAGTACTGTTACTTCCTGGGCTTTTAGCAGAGTGCCTTATTTTGTGAGGAATGGAAATACCAGCTTATCTCTTTCTATCAGATAGTATTTGTGTACAGAACAATTGAGGGTCCTCTCAAACTTTTGAAGTGGGTAAAGAAAAATTATCTTCAGGTATAAGAGCTTATACATTTTGGAAAAACATAATATTTAAAAGCTTGAGCTCTGGGAACTTTGTGGCTGTGCTACTGTCCTTGATTGTGGCACCCCGTGTAATGGTCAGTTGTAAGAGGCTTTTCCAAATCCCACTGTAAATATCAATCCTGAAAGCTAATCACAAATAAGCAAACTAATCCACCCATCTTCCCCCCTAGCAACTCCTCTGCCCCAACCTTAAAAGTTATGTATATCCCTGGCTTCTTAGAGCTTCCTGCATTTCTGTTATTTTTCCGTCCTGTTCTATTTCTAAATTTAAGTGCAATTGAAGCTTCCTTGTCTGTCTGTTCTGCCTCCTGCCAATGACCTTCTCTGTAGGTGAAACATCTTTTGAGGAACAGTAGCCTCTTATTCCTATTACATTGATTTATAATTACTTTTAAAAGGCTTTATAATATTTTCAGAATGGGTTTAAAGACATAAATACTCTGCAGAATTCCTGTGTTTTTGATGGTATTTGACCCAATACCTGCCACAAATAAAATGGAAGAGATGCATTTTCTATATATTCAGTTCAAAATACCCAGCACTGAGTGCTCACAGTAGCTGGAAATGCTGAGATGAGAATGTAGAGCAGGTTTGTCTGCTCAGGGGCAGGTGGTGAGGGACCTGCCCTCACCCAGGTGTAAAGCGCAGCTGTGGGTTTAGGGGCCTGCCCTCACCCAGTTGGAGAGACAGAGTGAAGAGTGCAGGTGTAGTATACTGGGTTGTCTGAGTAGACACAGCCTAAGCACATTTTATGTGAAATGTTGTTTACATTTCTTGGTCATAAACAGAGGATCTAAGTGCTTCAGAGTGGAGTAGAACTGATAGTTGTTTGCCTGTTCCCTTTGCTTGTATCTAGTAAGTTCATTGCTATTAATCCTGTAGTCTAAAGAGATTTCCATGGGCATTTTCTGTAGTCTAGAATGTCTGCTCCTTTGTCACATTGGAAATACTCTTCTATAGCTAACTTGTTGTATTGCTCACAGGGGTTTTCCCCCCGGGGGGGTCCCCGGGGGGCCCCTTAAGCTGTATGTCTCCTAAGGCAAGGAGACTCCACACAGCTTCTGAGGGTGCTGATTAGATGAGGATTTATTGGGGGTCCTACCCCGGGAACCAGCATGGTCTCCGAGGGAGGAGAGGGGCAGAAGGAGGGAGGGAGAGCCTAGGGGAGAGGGGGGGGCCGAGGGCAAAGAGGATCAAGAGGGCTCCTTGTCCCAGTGGCACAGCTTAACAGGGAGATTCAAAGTGGGCGCGGAAGACACTTGGCCCCATGGGATTACAGATACATGATACTTAGGGGAGGGTTACAGGCTTGGAATATACTGTACATTTTTGAGGGGTGAAACAGAGCACACCATTTAACTAAAAATGTTACACCACAGTAACTTAAAAATATTTTTATTTCTGGTATTAGAGAAATTTGTGATGTTAAAAAGCCTCACAAATCATGGTAGTTATATAATAAATAATGTATTTAATAATCTAATTTGCCTTAGTTTATATAGTGAGCAGTCATGGACTGTTAGCCTTTCCAAGTGCTTTGACGCTTCCCAGTTAAAGGCATCTTGTGCATATCTACACAGAAACAGGGAAAATAGTTATTTAACATAGGACAACTTCATTTAAAGAAACAAAAGAAATGTAAAGTTAAGAAATAAAGTAATGTAGTAAAAATAAGCATCTGATAAGGAGTCGAGTGAAGTAGCATTTTAGTGTATTTTTTTAATTAATTAATTAAATTTATTAACCAGTAATACTGATAATTTTACTTTCTTCTATATCTCTTCCACCCACTTTTTTTTCTCTTGCAATGTCAGAAAAACAAAAATACAAGTGAAGGGCACACACAGGAAGTGGAAGTACTGAAAGAGCAGCTCAGGGAGCAAGAGGAGACTGTTCAGGACCTGAAGAAACAGCTGGCTGTAGCCAAAGCCAGTCTGAAAGATGCTGAAATCAAATGTGTAACACAGGTACAGAAATCTTTTTCTGTTCATCAGTCTGTGTTTCCCATGTCACTGCTTAGGCTAGTATGATAGAACAGAAAAATGCTTACATAGCTGGTCTTCAATTCCCTTACCTCAATTTTTTCAGTTTTGTTCCTCCTCAAATCATCTATGTCCATCAATTTCACTGCCTTTGACTCCTCTTCTAAACATTACATAAGTCTTTCACGATCCCCAAATGATCTTTTCCTGTCCCCCATCCTGTACCCCCAGGCCAGAACCACCCTTGGTGCAAAAGGTGCTCTGCAGGTAAGAGATGGGTTTCACCCTTGGACAACGGGACTGATGGCTCACTGAGGAGTGGAGAAACAGTACCTGGAAGGGCCTGGATAGGGTGTCCCTTCCTCTGAGTCAGAATTTGAGTTCTTCGCTGTCTGCCCTTGCTGTTCTGTGGTGGGTATTGCAGTACCTGGGACTGGAGTGTTCTTCCAGCTGCTAGGCCTGCCATCACCTGTCTGTGTTTTGCTGTGGGTGTGCAGGGCAGCTGCTTATCACAGAATGTAACAGCTTTAATGTTATGTTGTAGTTATTTGTGGAAAGTTTTTTTAATACTCTAAATTGCAGGTTTAGCTTTTGAACTGTGAATTGGGCTGCATCCTATACAATTAAAAGCCCAGATGTTTTATGAACTGTTAATTATTTAGTAACCATATATTTTATTATTATGCATATTTGTAGATTAAATTCTATGCTTTTTGCTTTCTGGGATCTGAAATCTTACCAGTTGTTATACACGTATTTGTAGGATAAAGACACCAGGTAAAAAAAAACATTTGACCGAGATGAGACATAGGACTGTCAAGCTGCAAACTCCATCACACACACAATATGGTGGTGCATGCTGAAAGCAAGCCTGTGTGTCTCTCAGGTTCATAACTTTGTTGGTTTGTTTTTATTTTGTGGCTTATGTTTTCAGCTGAGTCCGCTGCAGGAGGTGATTCGGGAGAAGGAAGCTCTCCTGGAGGAGCATGTGCACCAGCATCAAGCTGAATTGCTCAAGATGGTGGTCCAGTCAGATATGGAAGTAGAGATGCAACAGGTATATTTAATATAATAATCGTATCACGGGAGGAGGAGGGAAAAGGACTTCCACGAGAAGACACCCTGAAAGAACAGTTCTCGTTAAAGTAACTCAAAAGGGAGAAGAAGAAAGATATTTTGGTTGTTTGGAGCTTTTTGGAATACTAGTCGGGACTTTGAGTCCTAGCTTCAATCTGCTGCTTTGCTCTCAGTCGAAGGGAAAGAACAGTTGAAAAAAAGTGTTACATTATTGTGCTCCAGTTCCCTAGTCATGAAGCAAAGTAAGCTCCTCCTACTGCAGCAGGGCTCCAGAAGAGGTGTGTAATGGTTTGAGCTAGGATATTACATCTGGTGAACACTCTTACTGGCTATGTCTTAAAAAAAGATATAGCAGGAAGTTCTGCTTTTTTTGCTTTCCTGGGGTCAGGGAGGTAACACCTGGGCACCCTGCAGCCAGGACCGCAGGGGGCCTGGGGCCCAGAGGGCGGAAAGGTCCCTTCCCTTCCGCCCCCCAGCCCGCTGTTTAGCGGAGTTGGGAGGGGGAAAAAGGGAAGGGAGTTGGGAGGGGCTCAGCTGTGGGGTGGCCGGGCCAGGGCTTGGGCTGTGGCGGGTGGCGCCTGGTCGGGACAGGCCCAGATGCCTGTGGATGGCGGCGCGGCCGGGCCAGCCCACGCGCGGGAGCCAGCGGCAGCGGGGTGCGCGGTGGCAGCGGTGGCGGTGCGGAGCCCGCATGGGTGCGGGCAACCAGGGCGGCCCGCGCACGCCCGGTGGGCGCCGAGCCTGCGGGAGGGCGGAACGGCGAGTGTTT
>WAAE01002494.1:0-60417 GCA_013400495.1 Nicator chloris | reverse complement strand
ATGTTTTGGATTGTATTTGGAATGTTGTGAAGGGGGGAGGGAAAAGCGCTTTGTGACGTTTTCATGGGTTTTTTTCTTTTCTCTTTTCTTGTTTTTCTAAGAGTGTGTGTGTGAATAAATCTATCTTTTTAATTCATAGATTGTTTTGCCTTTGTTTCTGTTTTAGTCATGATCTCAGATGAAAAAATTGGCAAAAAATGTTTGGCAATTAAGTCAAACCGTGACAAGGTGTCAACAAAAATGAATTAATTCAGGCTATCAAAGTAACTGTGTTACAGAAACGAGGTGTATTGATGAAACATGGGAATCTAAACTTACACTGGTCTCTCTCACAGAACCTGCGGCCTTGTCTCTCTCACAGAACCTGCGCACACTCCAGAGAAAGCTCGAGGAGCAGGAAGCAGCTCTGTTAGGACGAACTGAGGTGGTAGAACTGCTGCAGCATGAGTTACACACTGCTGAAAAACAAAATCAGGTACCTGGTCGTGCTTTTTATTGCTTTACTCTGTGTGTGTGAGTGTGTGTGTGTGTGTGGTGGACGGGGCCTTTGTCAGTAGCTGAGAAGTTACCAGATTAGGGGTTTTCTGGCACCAGGTTTCCATCATGAAATCAGCTGGGGCCACCCTCCCTGGGTCAGGCATTAGAGCTGCAGGTCTGTGTGCACAGCTTACAGCAGGTACTGCCAGACAATGGGGTTCTGCAGCTGCCAGCTCTAGTGATCCAGGTTCTGGGCGGGTGGACCCATACTGCTGGCTGTACTTTGAAAGCCAAATACACAAACCTTTGCCAAAAGCAGAAGTGCCTAACACAGTGCTGCTGAAGCCTCAGTGTTTCTGGACTGCAGTGTCCAGGCCAGATCAGAGCAGAAACAGCTTTTCCTTGGTATGTCTTGCTGAGAACTTGCTTATATGGTGACACAGCTTGTGGAGTGGGATTGGCTCTCACTTCTTCAGTTTGGAGTGTGAAGAGGATGAGATCAAGTCTGTGCATATATGACTACATAGACATGTTCTCCTTGAGACAGA
The DNA here is from genome assembly GCA_013400495.1 of Nicator chloris. NCBI lineage: Eukaryota > Metazoa > Chordata > Aves > Passeriformes > Pycnonotidae > Nicator > Nicator chloris. The sequence goes on along the minus strand of WAAE01002494.1, from coordinate 59,392 downwards.
ATTAAGAACAGCACCTCTTAAAAGGTTGGTTTGCAGATGGAGGATGAGTGTATTTTTCTTTTTTCTGATGTCTGAATTTCTGAAAATTCTCCATCTCTTTAGAAGAGACACTGAATCAGTCTCACATTCGTAGGCTGCATGATCTTCAGCTAGTCTAATGCTGAACCTCACTTTGATAATTTTTGCACACTTGTGCCCCACATATTTTCTTTTGCTCTGTGTCCCAGCCAGGCGCAAAGGTGGGTCCTCTTACTAATGTGAAAAGGTAAAGAACCTCAGTGTGCTGACTTGTACTCTCTACTGACTGCATTTCTCAGCAGGGTGTATCATGGGGTGGTGGCATGGATATCTTCATTACATGGTTGTTGGGCTCCCTTGGCTTCTCCTCGGTGTCTTTGACTTCCCTCACACATTGTGTGGTCTGAAGGAGACCTGGTATAGGTACAAACTTGAGGCCATGTGGCTGAAGCCTACCCATAAAGTAAAAGGAGCTCCTCATCAGATTTCTCCTGAAATTACTAGGCTGACCATCCACAGCTCCAGGAGGAGGAAGTTTGACAGCATGAGTTTGGGCAAGTGTAAGGTCTGTTTCTGTCTCTTGGTCACCTTAAATCTCTGGTAGACCAGAGCCTTCTGAGAGCTTCCTTAAAGCAGTGGGTACTGTGTGGAGCCCTGTGTTACCTCCAGATTCATATTTCAGCATTCCCCTTTCACATACTTTTGTTCTGTTTTTTTAAAATTCTACTCTGTATTTGTCGCGTTCTCCCTCATTTGTTGTAGCCCTTCCTCCCCTTTTTGGGAAGTTTGCTTTCTTCTAAAAGAGAACTCCTGGCCGCTGTTCTATTGCATCTTTCCTCTAAATTCCCCTCCTCTAAATCAAGACTTACCTTTTCTTTACCACAACGATGAGGAGTTGTTTCTCTCAGCATTGCTTTCTAGCAATTTCCAAATAGTGGGGCAGTTTCTTTCTAACAAATTGAAATTTCTGACATGTTTGTTTACTCCCTTCTGCTACTCAGGTATTTTAAAGAGATTAATGAAAACCTTAACATATAATTCATGTACTTTGTTTTGTCAAGGTATTTAACTGGTTGAGAGAGAAATTAATTTCTGTATCGTTTTACAGACACTCCTAGATCAATGCCAGAAGATGGAAGTGGAACTAAGCTCCATGAAGGATGTGCTAGATGTGGAGAGACAAGAGTCTCAGGATCTCAGGGAGAAGATGGAGGTGGAACTAGCTGAGAGGAAGTTGTCTTCCCATCGCTTGCAGGAGGAGGTACAGCGTCTCTCAGAACAGCTGGAGGAGGCAAGAAGAGCACAAGCTGAGCTAGAGGTCAAGTATAAAGACCTGGAAAAGGAACATGAGCTGGAGGTGGAAGAGAAAAACCGGCTGCTCAGTTGTCTTACAGTGGCTGAACAAGAGCTGCGGTGTGGCCATGCTGTCCTTGGAGCTGAGAAGGACCAGCTGAAACGGGACGTTGGCCAGCTCTTGGTGCCATCTGTGGAACATGGAGCTACAGCACACGGACCACTGGGTGAGCAAGCGTGGCAGTTAGGTGGAGCAGGTTCTCAGGGGCCTGAGTATCACTGGGTTGCCTTCTTTTTGGCTTTCTTTTTTAACACATCATAAGAACGGCTTGATGTAAGAATTCCTAGTTGCACAGGGATGTAGGAGTGGTGGTGCTGTCTCAAACTAAGGGGGTCTAGTTTGGTTCCACCGTTCTGTCTTTGTCAGCTGCAAGAGGATCAGAAGAGTGGGGAAGCGTATATGGTGCTTTGCTTGTGTACTGTCCCAGCCTCTTGTCTTTTGGGGCTTATGGATTTCTTGAGCTAGATGTATTTTTTAGTTGATTTTATTGATTTGTTGGATTTTTTCTGTCAACTTATGTAAGTCCTTTTTAGATGTGCCACATTCTTCACAGTCTGAATTTCTACTGAAATTATAAGTAAAACAACCAAGAAAGGCAAACTGTACCATTTTCCCCACAGACCCATGTTAGAAATGATGACACTGATCTTGCCTCAAGCTTTTATTTCAAATTGATTTTCTTCCTTCTTCTGTATGGCCCAAACCTGAAGCAGTGACTAAGAGATAAGGGATTTCGTAAACTATTGTGCATGTGTGTAAAATGGATGTCATTTGGCAAAAAAGACAAGAACAGACTTTAACTCCCCTTTTTCCCCTCTGTCAGATGAACTTCTACAGAAATCTGAAGAATTTGTCTGCTGTGAGGATGAGCTGAAATCCCAGCCACAAGTGCAGGTCTCTGAACTAGAGCAGCAGGTTTGATATTTTCAAATTATTCTCATTAGTTTTTCTGGTATATTTAGGAACTGAAGACAAATTAAAGGTCTAGAATTCTTTTTTTTTTATCATGCATTGCTTGAGAAAGGCTTTTATTAGTTCTCTCAGCTTATGGTCAGGCATGTTATGACTACAGAAGCCTATAAAGAAGTAGCCAATTTGAGTAATTTAAAAGTTGCCAATTGATTTTTTTAAGTTAACCAAATGATCAAAGACTAATACATATTTATAAATGGTATCAAAGTTTATCTTTCTCCCCTCCATCCTGTTTAAACAGGATGAAACAACTTCACAGGAAAAAATAGCAGATCAGGAAGACCAGAATGAGACTTCATTGCTACCCACAGAAACCTTGGAAAGACAGAAGACAGAAGGTTGTATGATTACCTATTTTAATATTGTTAATATACTTAAGAGTCATTCTAGAATTAGTTTCTACAAAATAAGATATAGCTGAAGTGGTAGCTTTCCCCAGTACAAAATGCTGACAATCTGCATGTAGTAGTTCTAGGGGAGGTATTTTTGATAGCTTTTGCTGAAACCGTAAGGCACCCATATATATGCCACATATAAAAATCCCCAGACAATTACATTGGTTTTGAGTGTCTGGTCATGTAGATTGGGAGCAGCAATATCACACCTTTATCAGAATTACACTATAAAACAATGGATTCTCTCATGTGTTTACTTTAGGGTCTGGTGCACTATGACAGTAGGCTGTCTTGATTTTTGAGAAATAGATTTGTTTTGCTTCCTGTCATTCAAAGGTAGAACCTCTTAAAAAGAATCTTGGTGGGGGAATAATCACCAAAAAAGCTGCTTGAAACACCATGTTGGTTGTGTGGTTGCCTCTAAAAGAAACCAAACCCACATTATCCCATGACAGTGTTATGTATCTCCACTACATGTGTTATTTAGTAGCCACATGTCCTTTCTTGAAAGCTCCTGGAAGAATATCCTGTTGCTGTCTAAAGTAAAGTCTTCAGTTTCAAAGAGATTTTTTGTGTTTGAATGTTTCAGAAATACCACATTTGCAACTTGTTCTCCAGGAGTCTCAGCAGGAAGCTGTGATGGTCACAGAAGATGCAGAACAGGTAATGATTAAGCAGCTGAAATAAGATAAAACTAAAATAGGTCAAGGACTGGCCTTAAAACAGCTAAGCTGTCATGGTCTTTTTTATCAATCCTCTTTGGAAGGTTATTATTAACTGGATTAATGGTGAAAGATGGAAATAGCTTCCAAATACACCTTGCGCTGCGTTCGTAACAGACTGTGTTTCCCTTTGCCAGCTGTGTAGATTTCTTGTGTCCTTCATCCACCCAATCCACATTTGTGCTATTTTCTACCACAAATGTGTTGTGAGTTAGTTTTTCAGCAGAACTATGGGCTAATCTGAGACAGGTCTCTGGAAATAAAATTCCAAAGGCTCAGCTGTCATTATATAAGATGCCCTGTCCATTCCCACTGCCCTAATGGGCACCTGGCTGACTGACTGGGGGGAGCTGTGTGCTCCTTGAGTGGGTCACTGTCCTTGGGCTACTCCATCGTGATGCCATGCATCAGCTGTGTCCAGCTGCAGGTGCAAGTGCAGTCAGGCCACTGTTGGGAAGAATGCAGGATTAGGAACCTGCTGCTTAGCTTTATACTTAGCATGGGGAGGGAGATGACAGCTTCTGTGTATCCGTACTGAGGGTTTGCTGTGGAACCAATTGTTGGCTTAGATCAAGGTCTGGCTCTGTGCAGCCTGCTCTGCTGGCCCATCCTGTCCACAGGGGGAAGGTTAATGTTGTGTTTTATCTAATACATTCCTCTCTATCAGAGGGTTGGTATATTAATGTGAAGTATTAAGGTAAAAGTTGATATTTGGAACTGGAGAAACATTTTGAGTCATTCATCCTGCTTGGCTCAGACCCTTGCCTTCCAACTGCCTGCAGTTAAGCTGTGATCTGGTAGGTCAGTGGGAATACGCACACACCCACACACGCAGTCTTTTCAAGGGAAGATATAAGCATTTGAACTATTTTCTACTGCCCCTTTATAGACAGTGGAAAAACCAGGGTGTGAAGCATATGACTCATGTGGAACAACGTGCATGTTGAAAATGGGTCAATGAAAACAACCCTGGAATTGTCTATTTCAATGTCTTCATGGTAAAAGGAGTCCAGCTAAATATCTTGCATCTAAGTTTTTACACTTGGACAGCTATTCCTACCATTTGTGCACCTGACCCATGGCTTTAGGCCAAGTAATGTAGTTACCCAAAGCCAGCTTAAGGCATCTAGCAGTTGAAAGGTTCTTGTGGGGTTATTGGTTTGTTTGTGTGGTAGAGCCTAGCATAACTTTATTGGGAAGACTTCAGGTTCTTTATCTGCTGGAGTAGTGAGGCATTGACAGACACGTGACTTCTCACCTTCTCTGCTTGAGTGGTCAGTGAAAGGTTATGATACTGTAGTTAGTCCCTTTGAAGTAGCAAAGATGGAAGAGAAATCATCTCAAGGTGGAAACGAAGTTATTTAAATTATTGCATCCATTGATACGTTAATCTGCTGAGATATGTCTTAGTCTGTTGCTTAATATCAAAACCAATCTCTCTTTTGCATTATTTATTTATTTATTTATTTTCATTAGCCTTCAGAGTTGTGTCCAAACCTGGGACCGATAGGTTTTACTTAGAGCTTGGCAAAGCAGTAGACAGCTAAGAGAGCTGTCTTCTTGTACCAGGATCCTGGCTCAAAGCTCAGTGTTTTTTCTTCAACCCACAGAGTAAGAATATTGGTTCTGAGGCAAAATTGCAAGACTTGTGGACTGTGGAAGCTCCAGCCTCTTATGTAGACTGCTCTTCTTCTACAGGTGGGGACACAGAATAAGGCATGTGACAAGAAAATTGTGGAAATTTGAGAAGTTTCAGGGACAAATCTTAAGATTATTTAGAAAGAGGAGCTCTTACATCAGAATCTAAAGATGATAATGTACAGAAGGCAGAAAATACTTACATGAGGTAGAAGAGAACATTCTAGTGTGGGATGGGCAGGATATACCAGAAGAGAGGAAAAAAGTGGTCGCTAAAGCTAGAAAGAGAGAATGGTTTGAAGGATTGTGTTTGTAGATGCAAAGACTGATGTGTAAGGCACAGAAGAGAATTAAGATAAAATGAAGAACTGTGTGTTTCTCTGGAAGCCAGTAAATTTCTTTTTGTGTCTGGAATTAGTTCCCCCTTGCATCCCACATGAAAAAAAACCACCAAAAAAAACCCAGTCAAACCAGTCTATTACCTGATTCTCTCGTCTCTTTGCTCTTTGTCCTTCTGCAGGGGTCAGAAGTGCTGTGTGCGGGTGATGCCAGCATGCAGCAAACACAGGGGGTTGCACAGCCATATTGCAGCTGCAAGGTCTGAATTGCTGGCTAGGGTTAAACCACAGCAGGATGTCTGTGCACTGCATAGACTCATACTCTGGGTTGTTTTCTTGTGTGCTTGGTTTGCTGCCATTTTTTCCTCTCTTTTCTCACCTTCTGTAGAAGCTCCAGTCCTGTTTATTGTCCCTTCACTTACCTACTGATTTCACCTGCAAGTCATTACACTGATGGTGACAAGTGTACCTTTTCTCACTAGGTGTGTCAGGAGAGCTGGTGAATTCTGAAATGCAAAAGCCTTTTGGTGACACTTTCATGCTCTCTGAGGTACAAATGTAGTCCAAAACCCTTTGGGTCTCAGTATTGTATGCATTTGCAGATACAAAAACTTTAATTTAGTTTAGAAGTCCCAAAGAGCTGGCTTTTTTTTAACATCCTGTGACTTAAAGTGGTTGTTTCCTTATGACAGCAGACTTTTTAAGAGCAGCTCGCCTTTAATGGTTCCCCATAAATTGTTTCTGCCCTCCAAACTGATGAACAGCTTTTACAGTGCAGTGTGTTGACTTATTGGTGGGCTGTTGATCCAAGCTTTCTTGGGAGGATTTGTGACTGCTTTTCTTTTGTAATCTGTTTTGGGGCATGGGAAGAAACCTTAAGATAGTTATTAGGAAAAAGCCAAGCACTTTGTTCCAGGTGCTTTGTCTAGTGCTTTCACTTTGGACATGGATGCGCATTGGAATATGGGCTTCTACCCTGCTTCTTTGCCATGTTAAATGGGCAGATAGAATAGGGGACAAAACCTCCTTATGCAAAGACTGTGAATAGGATGCCAGGAAAATGTGGCTGGTTAAGTACACTAGAGGGCTTGTGAGAATCACAGCAGAACTGAAACCGTTCAGAGTCCTACTATCTTGTAATCAAGAGAGAAAGGAAAAAAAGGGAATAGGAAGTTTGCCTTATGGTCTGATCCTGAAGCCAGAATCTTTCATGCTGCAACTTCAGAAACTGAAATGAGCAGAAGTGACCTGGGAAGTCACAGAATCACAGAATATCACAGAAAATCACAGGGTTGGAAGGGACCTCTGGACATTACCTAGTCCAACCCCCACTGCCAAGACAGAGTCCCCCCCTGTTATGAGCAAGGCTTCTATTTATTGGAGAAGCCAGCTTGAGAAAGCTGCAAAAGCTACAAAATGTGGAAAGCAGTCGCCCTTTCACAAGATTCTGATGGTTTGGAACCAGGAAATTACGTCTAGTGAAACACCCCCCACTGACCAAAGGGATAAAAGGGGGGGTTCAGGAAGTGAAGTTTCCCTTTGCTTTTCAAAGGCAAAAATGATACCTGCTATTTTCTTTCAGGCAAGAACAGATGGCTTTAGCAATGAACGCAAGCAGTTTACTGAGGAAAGTTGTCCACCTGGAATTCTAGAATATATTGCTGCAGAGAAACAGAAAGAGCTGTCAGTTTTGCTGCTGGAACTGAAAGAAGCCCAAGAAGAAATAACTTTTCTGAAAAGCCAGCTCAAGGGCCCCAGTGGCCAAACTTCTACAGGCAGCCAAACAGAAGCTAACCAGCTGGAAGAGAATTCACAGATACAGTGTCTGGAGAGGGAAGAGCAGGCGGCTTCAGATACACAGAGTGTCTCATTACTGCGAGAAACAGAAATGCAGCAAATGGGCTTTCTTCAGGAAAACAGAATCAGTCTGCAAGAAGAGCCTCAGGGAAGCCCTGACACCTCTCAATCTCAAGAACTGATAAAGTTACAAAACCAAATTACAGAACTGCAAATAATTCTGCAGAAATCAGAAGAATCCTTTAGGAAAGAACTAGGAGAAAAATGTGTAGAAATAAATAGGCTAAACCAGTTGGCTGAGGAGTACAGAAAAAAAAGAGAGGATCCTGACAGTACATTTTGTGTTTTGACTGAAGAACAGGATCAGCTCCTGTGTCAGGCGAAAGAACTTTCTACCATAACAGAACTGAAGGAGCAAGTGAAGCAACTGGAGGAAGAACTAGCTCTTTCAGAAAAGCAGAGAGTGTCAGACAGTCAAAGCAGTCTTCTAAGAGAGCAAATCCAGAGCCTTAAAAATGAATTTAAATCCAAAGATATAAAAATTGAAGCTTTGCAGAAGGACTTGGATAAAGCACAACTTCAGCTTTCTGACCAGGACATGCAACTAAAGGATCTGAGAAGCCAGGTTGAGATTAAGGAATGTGAAGTACTTGATCAAAGACAACTTTTGAGGAAGACTACAGCAGAGATGGAAGAGCTTTCCCACAAGTTAGCCTTAAAGGGACATGAGGCAGCAAACCTAGAACAGCTTGTTGCTGAGCACACCAGGTCTATAGAGAGCCTGGAACAAGCCTTGCTGGAGAAGGACCAACAGATGGCAGAGATCAGTGTCAGCATGTCTGAGAAAATGGTCCTGCTGAACGAAGAGAAATTTTCTCTAGGAAATGAGCTCAAGAGTCTTAAGGAGCAGACAAGTCTGTTATTAAAAGCCCAGGAAGAAAAAGAGCAGAACATAGGAGCAAAAGATACATGTCTGAAATGTAGGGCATCTGAGCAGCAGAATGAGGTAGAAGCAGTGAGTAAAGAAAATGAGGAATTAGTAAATCAAGTTGAACTTATGAGAAAAGAAAACGAGCAAGTAAAGCGGAAGCTGCAAGCAGCGCTTGTGAACAGGAAGGAACTTCTGAAGAAAGTAACCAGATTGGAGAATGAATTAGAACAACTGAGTAGAGAACAAAAATCAGAAACCTCAGTGGCTCAGGCAGCTGTAGGGGAAGAAAACATGAGAAGCATGATCAGCAAAGAAATGAGTCTTGAAAACCAGCCCCGTGAGGACTATCTAATTCATCTGCTTTCTGCAAAGGAATCTGAGTTGCAGAGCATCCGGAAGGATAAAGAAACTACTGAAGCCCGACTGCAGGCAGTGATTGAGGAAATGAGACAAAGCTTGCAAGGTAAGGCAAACGCTGTTTCAATTAAAGATGAAATCATGGAGCATCAAGCAATGCCTGACAAAGTTACCGAAACCAATGAAAGCCCAGAAGATGATGAAGAAAATGAAAAACAATGTTCAGCAGGTACAAATCTGGAAGAAAAACAAAAGTCTGCTCTTAAAGAAAGGATTTCAGTTCTCGAACAAGAAAAAGAACAACTTCAAAAAAAACTTCAAGAAGCTCTGGTATCTCGCAAAGACACTATAAAAAAGGCTCAAGAAAAAGACAGGCATCACAGAGAACAACTGAAACAGCAGAAAGATGACTACAACATCCTGCAAGAACAATTTGATCAGCAAAGCAAGGAGAAGGACAGGATCCAGGCTCAGCTCAGACAACTCCAAGAACAGAAAGGATCAGCAGAGAGTGTTTTTGGGAGTCAAGATAGGTTGCATTCTTCATGCGTGGAAGCAGAAGATACAACAAGTAACAAGCTTGTGCAAGTTGCAGATGTTTCTGAGGAAGTGTTGAAAAAACACCTTGACAAATTGCAGATGGAGAAGGAGAAATTGGAATGTAACGTCAGCCATATGCAAAGGGAACTTGCTCACAAATCAGAATTAATCTTTGCTTTGCAACAGCACATAGCACAGTTGTTTGTAGAGATAGAAGGGCTAAAGAGAACCTCTGACCAAGCTGAAGCTAAGGGAGCAAGTCTTCAGACAGAATTGGAGGAAAGTCAAGGAAAAATTTCTGGAGTGGCTGGTCTGGAAGACATGAAAATCCTTGTGCATCAAAAGGATGAAGAAATGGAATTTCTTAACCAGCAGTTAAAGGAGAAAACCAAAGCTCTCAATAATGTGCAGGTACAATTGCTGGAAAAAGAGGACTCAGTCAGAAGACTCTGTAGTCAGTTGGAAGCTCAGGCTCAGGTGCATGAGGAGCAAAGCAAGCAACTACAAACAGAGATGCTTGAAATTCAGGAGAAGGAAGAGGACAATGCAAAAGCAGCTAAACAGAAGAATCAAATGCAGAGAAAGTTGCAAGCTGCACTTATCTCTAGAAAAGAGGCACTAAAGGAGAACAAATCTCTAAAAGAGGAGCTGGCTAATGCTAAAACTACCATTGACAATCTTTCTGTCAAGCTGACAAATATGGAAAGCCAAATATGTGGCCATGTTAAAGAAACAGATGCCTTAACAGAAAAGTTAGCGTGCCTCACTGGAGAGCGAGAAAAACTTACTGCAGAAATTGCTAAACTCCTTAGAGAAAATCAGAATCTTGATGGATTCTGTAAAAATCTTACACTTACTCTGGACAGAGTTGTTCTAGAGAAAGAGAAGCTGGAGAAGGAGGTGGAATCACTGAAGAGCTTTCAAGCCACTGAGAGTTCTGAGTGGCAGGAGAAATACAAGGAGCTTCAGGGAGAATATGACACTCTGCTGCAGTCATATGAGAATGTGAGTAATGAGGCTGAGCGAATTCAGCATGTGTTGGAAACTGTTAGGCAGGAAAAGCAGGAAATCTGCATTCAGCTAAAAAGGGCTCAAGCAAAAAAAGAGGAAACAGATAAGCAGCTACAGGAAGCTGGACAGGAAATTAATGAAATGAAGGAGAAAATGAGGAAATTTGCAAAATCAAAGCAACAAAAGATCCTGGAACTAGAGGAGGAGAATGAGAAGCTTAGAGCAGAGATGCATTTTACGGATGGAGAGCTACACAGGACTGGAGAGAGCTTTACAAACACTAGCCTGAAAGAAGACCTGGAGTGCTCTAGGAGGGAGTGCCAGTCTCTTTCTACTCAGCTTGAGTCAGCAATGGCTGAAAAGGAGTCTCTTAATCAGGAGATCGTGGACTTGAAGTGCCTTTTGCAGTTAACAGAATCTAAGCTGAAGGAAAGCAGAGAACTTGTAGACAGGTATGTTGCCCAGCAGACAATGGGGGAAGAAACTAATGAGGCAGTTGCCACACCGTCACTAATGGAAAGGTCTGAAAATCAAGTGGACATAACTTTCAGACCAGATCCTCCTGCTGCAGAGCTGGAACAAGAGGCATTTGAAAGTGACAGACCTTCTGAGGATCCTGGTATCTACAGACAGCAAATAGCTGAGCTCACCAAGCGTATTACAGAGCTGGAAGATAATAGAAGGGCTTCAGAGCAACAGCTGGGTGACATCCACAGGTGTGTTGAGACTTTAGCAGATGAGAAAAGGGCTTTAGAGCACCAAATGGAAGAGAAAGTCCATGAAGTGAATGATCTGCAGGCTACAGTAGCAAAGATGGAGCAAACAGTCCAAAAAGCCAAAGACGACCTGGTGAGAATAACAGCACTGAAGGATGCTCTAGAGGCTGAAAAGGATGACTTGGAAGAAAGGCTTATGAATCAGCTGGCAGAACTTAATGGAAGTATTGGAAACTATCAGCAAGATGCAACAGACTTCCAAATCAAAAATGATCAACTGAAACATGAACTTCAGAGTTTGCAGAGAATGATGAATGAACTGGAGGAGGAGAAAAGTCAGATGGCGAAGGAGAAAAGCAAAGCAAGTTCTGAAAAGCAAAAGGAATTTGTAGAAAAGCTAAAATACAATTGGAGAGGAGAAAGCAGCACACATATAAAGGAGCTTCAAGAACTGCTGAAACAGAAGCAGCAGGAGATTAAGCAGCTGCAGAAAGACTGTATTAAAAGCCAGGAAAAGAACAGTCATTTAGAAAGAACTGTTAAAGCTCTGGAATTTCTGCAGAATGAGACTCAGAAAGAAGTAGAAGCAGCCAAAGAAACTTCAGCTAAAGCAGTTGAAGACACCAAGAAGGCCCAGGCAGAGCTTGCCCTCTGCAGAGTAGTGTTGGATGACACTCAGAGTGAGGCAGCAAGGGTTCTAGCTGAGAGTATCAAAGTGAAAGAAGAGTTGCAGGCAAACAAAGAGAAGATTAACATTCAAATGAAGAAAAAGGATGAGGACTTTGAGAGAAGACTGGAACAGGAAAAAGACAAGCACTCAAAGGAAATCAAAAGCATGGAAGAAAAGCTGGCAACATTACAGAGGGAGAAAGACCATATGGAAACAACTGTTGGTGATCTGCAAGACTCCTTGAAGACAAAGGATCAAGAAGCCAAGCAACTGGAAGGCGGTCTAAACAAAACACTAGCCCAGCTTGCAGCCTTCACCAGGAGCATGTCTTCCCTTCAGGATGATAGGGATAGAGTGATAGATGAATCAAAAACATGGGAGAAGAAATTCACTGAAACTATTCAAAAGAAGGAAGAAGAAATACGTTCAAAAGAGGAAGCTTGTGTTGTGCTAAAGGACCAGGTGAAACACATGACCATGCGTGTGGAAGAACTCCAGGCTCATATATCCAGGTAAATAAGCTGTGTCAGGGGAGGTTTATCAGCAAAAGGTTACTTTGTATTTGTTGTCTGCACAAGGCCGCAGGGTGATCCCTCCAGAATAGTCCTTCTTCACATAATTAGGAAATGTGTGTTAAATCTGTTCTCTGTGACAGGCACACACCATCTGATTTCTATCCAGAGTCTTTCAAATTTCACATTAATTAAAGAGTTTCTTTTGCACGGAGTTTTTGCACTGAGAGGTCAAGAGAGCATTGGGATACATCATTCCAGTTTAATCCCAAAATAAATTATAAGGGGGAGATGGAGCTATGGAAACCTATCAAAATGTGTATACATCTGTGTATTTCCAAAATCCAAAACCAAACCATTCTTACACGAGTAAAATTGTTTTATAAAGTCTATATGTTGTGTCTTTGCATGCTGAAGCATGAAATGGACGTCAAAGGTATCAGAAGAGCAATTTCATTGTGGGGTGGCAGTGGGGTTGTTTTTGTTGTTAGTTACAATGGACAAGAGAAGTAATGTGATGAGAAGGAGGTGATAGTGTTCAGTATTTAAGTGTCTCCATTTTTTTCAGTATTGACATGAACAACTTTAAAATAATATATTCCCCTAGCACCACTCCTTTCAGGCAGTAGTACAGTCAGAACTTCAAAAGATATCTTGAATTTTAAATTGAGAGATATTTCCAGCTTGCTTTCTTTAGTAAAACAAATTCTGTGGCTTTTCTAAATTAGTGTAAGAACAGTGTTAGTATGGGTTTAGATACTAGGATACTTTGTGGATTTTTGATGAATTTTATCTTTTCTGTTTTCAGGCTGGAATGCGACCAGAAAGACTGGGAGGCTGAGTGCAGGAAGGAGATTCAGCATCATCAAAAGACATGTGAAATGTTGCTGGAGGAAAAAAAAGAGCTTTTGACTCAGCTTGAAGGGTCTCAGAAACTGTACAGCAAGTCTCAGAATGAACAGCAGGAACTGGAGTCAGAAATCAGCAGGCTGAAAGACCAGCTTGCTGACTTACAGAATTCCTTCACTAAATGTGAGCTGGCCAGGGAAGAGCTGGGGACTGTGGTCAAGCAACAAGAGTCCAGTATCCAGAATTTTAAACTCAGCTGTGAACAGCTTGAAGCTGATCTGCAGGCTTCCAAGGACCTAACAAATAAGCTGCATGAAGAAACCAGTGCCAAAGATCAAAAGATCATGAGTTTGCTGTCTGCCAAAGAAGAAGCGGTGATGGCTGCTCTAGCTGAATTACAGCAGCAACATTCTGAAGAGATGAAAGAGTTGGAGTGCAGGCTAAGTAAGGAGGAAGAAGATAAAAAAGCCTTGGAAAATGAGAAGAACAAATTTCTTGACAAACTCAATCATCTCACTGAAAAGATGAAGATAAGCAGAGAAGAAAGTAAGCAGCAGAAGGCACAACTGGACTCCTTCACCAAGTCCATGTCATCTCTGCAGGATGACCGAGACCGCATACTGAGGGACTACAAGCAGCTGGAGGAACACCATCTTGTTATGATCTTGGAAAAAGACCAACTAATTCAAGAGGCTGCTGCTGAAAACAACAAGCTCAAGGAAGAAATGAGAAGTTTCCATAGCCAGATGGATGACCTCAACTCTGAGAATGCCAAGCTGAATGCAGAGTTGGTGCGATATAGAGAAGACCTTAACCAAGTGATTTCAATAAAGGACTCTCAACAGAAGCAACTTCTCAAAATACAGCTTCAGCGGATCCAAACTCTGGAAAATGAGAAGGCAACCATAGAAACACAGCTGAAAAAGTCTGAGTGTACTCAGGATGATCTCAGGAAGTGTATGGAAGCCTTAAGAGAGGATAAAGTCAGTATGTCTCAAGAGATTGAAACGCTTACGTCCTCTCTGTCCCGGCTGCAGAGTGAGATGGCAGCATTACATGAGGGGAGTCCCATCGTGGAGTGTCAAGCGGAACTGAAGGCTCGAGAGAAAGAGGTACAAGAACTGAGTCATGAGCTTTCCCTCTCCCAGAAGAGAATAACAGAACTTGAGGGGGAGCTAGAATTTGTTCAAAGGGATGCAGCCAAGAGAGTGGGAGAGGCTGAGGACAGGCTTCAGAAGGAATTGAAGCACCTGCATCATGATGCAGGGATAATGAGGAATGAAACTGAGACAGCAGAAGAGAGAGTAGCAGAGTTGGCACGGGACTTGATGGAAATGGAACAGAAATTGCTTGTAGTCACAGATGAAAACAAAGATCTCAGAGCTCAAATTCAGTCTTTTGGGAGGTCCATGAGCTCTCTTCAGGATAGCCGAGACCAGGCCAATGAAGAGCTTCATGTTTTGAAACAGAAATACTCTGCAGACTTAGAGGAACAAAAGAGTCTAGTGCAGAATCTTCAGAAACAGATGGCTCAGCTACAAGAGGAGCAACGTTCCACTGCCAAGGACCGAGATGCACTGAGGTCTGAGCTGACAGAACTGCGGAAGACTACTGATGAAAGAGGTCTCTTGGCCCAGATTGAGAAACTTAATCAGCAGCTCAGAGCTAAAGATGATGAGCTTCTCCACTTGTCTTTTGAATTGGAAGGCTCTTCCAACCAAGTCAAATCTTTCTCCAAGGCTATGGCAAGCCTGCAGAATGACCGAGACCGTCTGCTGAATGAATTGGACAAAAAACATAAGATTGAAGAAGTGAAACAACAAGCAGAAGGGAGCACTTCCACCACTTTTTCTGAAGTGCAAAGCCTGAAGAAGGCACTGGCCTCCTTGCAGAGTGACAGAGACAGAGTTGTAAGTCCACGTTCTCTCTTCCTGCTCCTAATTAAAGCACCACAGGAGGTTTGAATCTTCAACTCTTAAAATTCAGCACACTTAGATCTGGTAATTGCAGTGTGATGCATAGATTATTGTCTTCACGAAATCACAGAATAGTTGAGATTCAAAAGATCTTCTGGAGATCTTCTAGAGATCTTCTAGTCCAACCCTCCTGCACAAACAAGGTTGGCTGGAATAGGTTGCTCTGTATAATGTCCTGTTGGATTTTGAATATCTCCATTGGTAAATATTCTACAGCTTCTCTGGCCAACCTGTTTTTTCATCTATCTGGAAATCGTTTCCAGAGTTAATTGCTCCCTCACTTTCCCAGGAATGGAGATGAGGCTGACCAGACTGTAGGTTCACAGTTCTTTCCTGCCCTTTTTGTAGGTAGGGATGACATTTACTTTCTTCCAGTCTTCAGGAACCTCTTGGGTCACCATGACCTTTCAAAGGTAATGGAGTTGCCTCCCAATGACCTTAGCACTTGTGGGCATGGTCCATGGATCTGGTATGGGCCGTCTGTATTATTTTCTCTGGCATGGAGGCTGTGATTTCATTGTTAACTTCCCAGGGTGGATTCTCTGTTGGCTTGATTTAAAATATGAAATCATGGAAATAAGGTCCTTGTTAACCTGCTTAGTTCACATCTGTGTCAGCTCATTTGATTTGCCTTAGATTTCTAAAGGAGACTAGAACAAAGGCTTGAGTTTCCTCCTTCTCTTGGCAGCTGATTTTCAAGGCAGGTACAAGACATTGCAGATTCCTTTCGACATCCTTGCCTGCACACTGGATATGTCTGTGTTTGTATAGTCTGTGGCACAGTGCAGCCCAGCAAGTTCCAGAGTTCTCCTTGCTGGTCAGAAGACAGACTTCGTTATGTCCCACTGCCGCTCACTAAGCACTGTCTTGTGTTCTTGTCTTCAAAAACAATTGCAGTAATGCATGTGTAACAACAACTTATTTCTAATTACAGCCTAACTGGAATTGGAGAGCCAAAAGGATTTTACTTATCAGTTTCCTGGTTTACAGTAAATACCAGCGTCAGCAGTTATGCTTAACCAGTTCCTTCTGTGTCACTTAGTTTTGCTCTGAATAAGATCATTAATATTGTAGCCTAGAGTCTTTTTGTTAATGGAGGTCACATCTTCATGGGAGGGCTCAAAACTCACTGCCCTCATTAACAATAGAATTGTCTGAGGGTTTTTTTGTTGAGCAGTTTTTAGTACACCGCTGTATTTGATGATTCAGTTTCTAGTTCCTCTGTCATCTGAATGTCATCTTTTTTCCCTCCAGACACCACAGTGAGAAATGCTCTTAAACAGTTCTAAGTAATAAACCTGATGCTTGCTCAGCTGTCACAGACTGATGTCTCTGTTTAATTCCAGGTAAGAGAGCTGGAGAATCTGCAGCAGCAATACATCCTGGTTGGGGTGGAAGCTGCTGAGAATTCTCGCTTAAAAGCACAACTGCAGCAGTGGGAGCAAGAGGCAGACAAACAGCTTCGTCTGCAAGAACAACTGAAGCAAGAAGGAGTTGTGTACCAGCAGGAGCTCCAGCAGCTCAGGTGAACTGTCTGTCTTGCTCCCTGCCTCGGCGAGGTTGCAAATGTGTTTGTTTCTCTCAAAGAGGAGTTATGGGCAGAGGTGGAGGGAATGCTGAGAACCTCAGCCTGGACTGTGCCAGGTGATGCTGAGGCACTCTGCCCTGGCCAGGAGAGGGCACATGTTTCTCTCATCCAGCTTCTGCCTCAGAATTACAGCCCAGCAGCTTGGAGGTCAGTGCCTGTGTGAAACAGATCAATCTTCATCCAGTGGTCAGTATCATCTGTTGGAGGCTGTTTCTTGTATTGGAGCTTCTGTATATGATCACAGTACTCTCCATTCCAGGCTGCTGCTGAACACCCTTTATTATCCCACCAGTATCATAGTTTAGAACATACTAATTTTGTATGGCTGTCTAATTCTTTATTTCACTTGCTTTATGTCTTCTAGGTTTTTTTTTTTTAAAACTCTGTAATTCAAGTCTAGTAAAATTGTCTTCTCCAACTGGACTAAAACTAGTCAGACAAATATGCTGTGTTCTGAAAATGGGGTGAAATGCTTTCATAGATCCATTTAAGAATGCCTGAGGCTGGAATGAGAAGGGTGGGATTTTCTTTGTGGAAAGGTCTATGGTTTATCTTTGTCCAGAGTGATATAAAAACTTGTAGTTCTCTCCCTTCCCCCTGCCCCCAATCTGACCCTCAAATTAACACTTCAGAGCTCGTAAAGTTTGAAGCATCTTACAAATTTTATTTATCTTGACAAAAGAACAGGAGGTTTATTTCCTGTGTAGCTTTTACACTGTACATGAAGTGATGGCTTCAGGTTGGTGTGGTGGGATCAGTAGTGGGTCTGGTGCACATATGACCATGCAAAGAATTATTATGGGGACAAGTGGCATTGCCAGTGACTTCCTTGTCACAACTTTGTACAGTGAGATCAAAACAATGTCCAGGAACACAAAAAGCGTGGAAAAAGTCACCCTAGGACAGCATGGAACAATCCAAAGGGTTTAACCAAACAGAAAACTTCCTTAAACTGGCTTTTAAGGTTGCTGTACTTAAGTGGGTTGTTTTAGCTTGGCTCAGTTATAAAACTTCATGTCTAGCATGAGGTGATGATTGAATCACCCTTGGCTCATTCTTAGCTGGATACCTGGACATCATAAGTGATACTGGTAGCTGCCTTGTAATTTCGCTTGTTTTATGCTGGGCAGACAGGAGAAGACCACCTGGGAAAAGCAGAGCAGCAGCATGAAGGAGCAGTACCTGATGGCCATAGCAGAGAAGGACAAGCAGCTGAGCCATTTACAAAGGATCACACAGGAAATGAGGCTGCCCTTCAGCAAGTCTCAAACCATAGAGGAGCAGCACCAAAGCAAGGTGGGTGGATACATACAGATTCTTTACTGGAAATGTGAAGCTTGAAACTCAGCCAGAAGAGCATGTGTTGCTTGTATCCAGCTCCTAGAGACTGCAGTATTGGATGTGGTTGTGAAGCCTCTGAAGATAACACCAACAGTCTAACTTGCATCACTGAAAGTTGTAGAAATTATGGCATACCCTTAAGTGCTCTTCCTTAAGTTCCTGGTTTGCAATGTTTCAAGAAAGGGTAAAAGAAACAGGGCTTCCTAGGCACCTTGGGTCCTTTGGAGCAGCATGGAACTTCTCAGGTGTGTATTCTGGCTGTTTTAGAATTGCTCTCTTGCACTGTTTTTGAATGTAAGATTTTCTGTGCTAGTTCTCATTTTAATGTCAGATCTTAATTTTTAACTTTTCTGTTGCAATTTTCTTGCTGTTTCTACTGTAACAGGGATCTTCAATCCTAGTTCAAGCGCAAAGAGTCTGAGGCTTGAACACTGCACCTTCTCTCTTATTCCCCCTGTATACAGTCATAAAAGTGGAGTGGAATATGTTTGGTATTTTGCTTGTCTAAGGAAGGCTGCATGCACAGTGCAGTGCATCAGAGCCAAGACAGAACTCTCCCACCCATGTCTGCAATGTTCCAGTGGTTTATGTCAGTGGAGGGAGTAGCAAATCTCTTGTATCCCTTGGATACACCCATGCATATATGTGAAGGAAAAGCTTAAACAATGTTCATGTGATGCTTTCCAGGAGGATTCTTCAGTGCTGGCCTTCTGGTTATTGTTGATTAGAGCAGTGTGGACATTGCTTTAGGTTTTTGTTTGTTTTTTCGTTTCTCATTCATGTGCCTTTTTTTTTTTCTTCCTGTATTGTAAACAGCTTTAAGACAACTTTTGAACAGGACCCATCATATGTGCAAGTTTGGTGATCTTTCCTAACTGTTCGTATTTTCAGATGGCTTTTAGGATATTTCTGTTTATTCCCCATTTGTTCTTTTGCCTGAGTAGATCAAGTTCCAGGTCTAGGAATAATGCTGGGTTTCATCTTGGAGTACTGAAAAGAGTGATCACATGTGCAGTATATTTTGCATTGTTCTTTCCTTGGCAGATTTCTCCAGAAGTCCTGAAAGGGGACTTTTCAAACCTAGAAACAGAGAAGAAACACCTCCAGGCCCAGCTAAGTGACAGTCTGAAAGAACTGCACCAGAAAGAGCTCAGAATTCAGCAGTTAAACAGCAAGGTACTGATCCATGCCTTATATTTGCTTGCAGTTAGGGACGAGGAGTATGGGGAGGGTTAGGCTGGAATAGGGCTCAGGAAGACGCAGGAATGAATCTGTCCTTGTGGGCATTCAATGAAGTAACACAAAATCAGAAATGCATCTCTCAAAAGAGCAGTGTTAGAACCACACCAATGGATTCACTGTTGCTGAACAGGGCTTGTCCATCCTCCATGTCCCACACTGCTCTCCCCCAGTGCGCAACTGGGGTGAGTCAGAGCATTGGAGAGAGAAGCCATGAGTGGGACAGCTGTTCTGTATGGCCCAGAAGGATATCCAGGCCCCATGCAGATCCCATCCTGCAGGATCTGACAGGATCTGAATCAGCAGCTTTTCTGCCACTGAAATTTAGTGCACTTTCTCTCAGGTGACCAAAGGGAGAAAGGAGGAAGAAAGAAAGAGGTGAGAGAAGGGGACAGGAGGGAAGAGAGGACAGATGGAGGGGACAGAGGGGGAAAGAAGTTGGATGGGGAGAGATGAAGACCAGACAAAGGGACCAGAGAGCAAGACCATATGAAGAAAGTCATTTACAGGTTCCATGTCTATTGTCAGGAGCACTTTCTAGCCTCCTGCTTTCTGGGCTGCTGAAGGAAGTCCCTCCCTGGGAAGGCAAGCTTGTCATCTTCACTTCTGCCTGCCAGCTTGAAACACTTCCTGCATTTCAGTGCAGAATCACAATCGGTCAATTCCCACACTGAAATGGAAGACCCAGAATTTATCCATCTTCAGAAAGAGAGTTGTTCAAGGAGAGTTTCAAGGAGAAAGTGAGAATGTAAAATCATAATTTACTGATGACATTTCTGAAAGGTTTAGGTCAATATCAGCACTTCAGAAATCTTATTCTGGATATGCCATATTCTGTACATCTCTTTGATGTTTTGAGACTCCTGTTCCGGAAACCTTTGCCACAAGCTACTCTTGGAGATTGTCACTGGTCTTTGGATGTTAGTGATGGGCAGCATGGCAGTTATGTGTTCTCAAGAGAATTTGTAACCTCTATTAGACAGAGAACGATTTTGCTTTCACAAAATCTATTTCTTTGCTTGCCAGTTGTGTTCTCTTCTCAGCTATCTCAGGTCTTTGAGGAGAAAAATGCCCTCTCCCTCCAGCTCCATGGGAACAGTCGGAGCATCTGTGAGAGCCATCAGCACTACAGCGAGGTCCTGAACCGCTGCCTAGTGCTGGAGAGGCAGCTCCAGGAGCTGC
This sequence comes from Nicator chloris, assembly GCA_013400495.1. Lineage (NCBI taxonomy): Eukaryota > Metazoa > Chordata > Aves > Passeriformes > Pycnonotidae > Nicator > Nicator chloris. The sequence goes on along the minus strand of WAAE01002494.1, from coordinate 39,246 downwards.
AGGCTGCAGACAAGAGCATGGTAAGGGGGTTGGGCTTGATGCGCAGCAGGGAAAAGCTCATTTCAAGTGGCTTTGTGCAGAAAGCAGCATTGTAGTGGCTGTGTGTCCTCTTCATTCAGTGCATTCTGCAGTACATTCTTGTGTTCTTTCAGGAGCTGTTTGTGACAGACGCTGCTCCAGGAGCACCCCAAGAAAAGAATGAGCCACAGAGAGGCACTTACACACCTGAACTGCAGGAGCTGCAGCTGAGGTAAAGAAAGTCTGAGAAAAGAGGGGTGGGGATGTTGGTCCTGATGGAGGCCTTGAGGCTAGTGATGAGCCTGTTGCTTTTACTCTGTACGTGTGTTGGGAAAACCCAGTCCCACACTATGATCTTGTGGACTTGGAGGAACTGTCGTATGCACTAAGTAGCTGTCATTAGTTAGTTCTTTGGCTTACACATTCAAAAAAACCACAAGGATGACATGCAGCAGCAACGCCAGCCAAACCAGCATCTTGGATCTGGTGGGCTGCATCCTCAGTAGCTGCTGAAGTATGCCAATGGTCCTGCTCTCAAGGTTGTAGCCTGAGAGTGTGTCTGGAATTGAGATGTAGTACAGGATTCCTTATAACCTTCTGAAACTAAGGTCTAGCACATCATTCCTCAAACCCTTTCAAAATAATTTTCAGAAGGTGGAGCCATGGTGACAAAGCCAAGGAACTCCCTCCTGATGTGAAACAGAATCTTCAAGAGATTTATCTTCTCTCATATTTTCCAAATAGTTTAAATATTGTAAAGATGACTAAGTCTCCTGTGTGAGCTGGGAGGTAATTTGAGTCTTCACACACTGCATCAGATAGAATCACAACGGTCCATGAATTAGGCCTTTTTTGGCATATGCTCTGTTATTTTCTGACAGGTTGTCTGAAACAGAACATTTACATAGCAGCACAAAGCAGGATATGAAGTATTTGGAGGAGCAGCTGGACGAAGAGCGGGACCGTCGCCTTGCTGCAGAGGAGGCGCTTTTTGTGGCACAGGATCAGATCAGGAGGTGAGGCAGTTGAGCAAACAAACACTATCACCATAGAAGTGTGGTGGTTCAAGCTCTGTTTTTCATTTGCACTTCATCACATCCTTCTGCCAAATGGCACTGGGGGCACAGAGACAACTACCGTGTCTGTCACAGAAATCACAGAAAGGCTGAGGTTGGAAGGGGCCTCCAAAGACCATCTGGCCCAACCCCCTGCTCAGCCTAGACACAGTTGCTCAGGACCATGTCCAGATGGCTGTTGAGTATCTCCAAAGAGGAAGACTTCACAACCTCCCTGGGCAACTGGTGTGGTGCTCAGTCACTCTTACTGTAGAAAAGTGTTTCCCAGAGTTCAGGAAATTCAGTTCCTTCAATTGTAGGCAGATTGAATGAGGCAAATGATTAGACATTAAGACAAGTTCTGTCTAGAAATTAGATGCCAACTTTCTGTTAAATTAACTGCTGGAAAATATAATTTGGAGACTGAGAATTGGGTGCAGGCTGAAGAGGAGTTCTCATGCTTCCAGGGGATTTGTCTCCTCAGTAAGCACCTGTCTGTCATGCATGAAACAGTTTTGACTTGAAGAATGTCACTCATTTTTAATGTATTGCAAATTAACATAAACTTTTCATTAATTTGGTTATTGAGAAACAATTAAACACTTAGGAGAAAGGACTTTCGTCCACCTTTCCCAGGCTTAGCTTTAGCCTAGACCCCTCTCCTGCCCTGTCCCCAGTATCCAGCACTGGGGTCTGCACTGCACAGGGCTCTGCCTATCTCAGGGCACTGCACAGATGCCCTGAGAGTCAGCAGAGCAAAGGCAGCTGACCTGGACTAGATATTGGAAATAAGATGCAATGAGCAGCAGGATCAAAATGCGTGATTCTCCTCATTGACTGTGGAGGGGGGTTTAGCACATGACCTGATTGTAGGACTTAGCTGTGCATTTCCTGGTAGTTTAAATAACTGGAGTTATGAACTAGTGGGGTCTTTTACATGAAAACAATGCCTTTCTTCTGCTGGACTTGTTGATTCAGCCAAAAAATAATGGTCTGTATGGAAGAATTCTGAATGGAGTTTCCTGGTAATTGCTACACAGTTTGGACAACTGTAGCTCTTTCTGGCATTAAAGTCTATAAAAGCCTCCTGCAGATGATCTCACTAATGAACAGTAGCCCCCAGGATGTGACTGCTGCCTCTGTCTCTAGAAAATAGGAAGAACCAGCACTATTGCAGCAGAGCTGGCTTCCAAAATAATTTCACAGAATTTAAAACATACAAGTGTATCATCTGCCCTGGCTTCTTTTAAGTCACACTATAAAATTTCACTCGAAAGGAGGAAGGACTTCTGCTAGTTGGGTCACCCTGTTCTTTTGCTCAATGTGAGCTCAGAAGGCATGACACCTGTGCAAATGGAACCAGCTCTTAGAAAGTGAAGCCAGGGCTTGCTTGCAGGGGTTGATTCCTTTTTTGAGAAATACCTTCTTTCCTAAGCTTGATTACAGTGTTTATTTGGGGCATCATAATAAGAAACTGAACTTAATTTCATATTTATTGTGGCAGGTTGCAGTCAAGTGAGTGGGCATCTTCCTTACGTGCCAGCATTGATATGACTCCAGGTCACGAGCAGTCACTGCTGATCGACTCCATGGATAATAATTCCAGCAGAGTAAGAATTTAACATTCACAGCTGTCAATTATGTGAGCCCCAGCTAATTCAAGAAACTGTGAAGCTACAGCAGTTAAAATTCCTCTGTAGACACACATAATTCGGTTGGGGACTGTGTAGTTTTTCTGCTCTCACCATGCTGGAAACAAAATTGGATGGGGCTGGTTCATGGACAACTTGCAGAGAGCAGGGGAAGGGAAATATTTCATGAGAATTGCCCTAGTGTTAGGATCTGACAGTGGAATGATTTGGGGAAGGTTTATGCTCACTAGCTTTAACAAACATACCTCTATGGTCTGGAGAGCTCTGGATGAAGGCAGCTGGGGACACAGCCATTCCTTGTAGTGACTGCTCTCTCTTTACTCTTCCAGACTCGGAGTACTCTTGGACTACGACGCCTGTTGCGCTCTCTCTTCCGCTCCCGGACCCACTTGCCTCTGCTAGTGGCCATGTATCTGCTTGCTCTCCATCTCCTGCTCTTCCTGTGCTTTACAGGCCGCCTGTGAACAGGAGTGGCAGCCTTTCCCAAACCAGCCCTGAAGCAGCAGCTGCACCCAGCACCTGGGTGCTGCTGTCAGAGTCAGTGCTGGAGCTGGGGAACTGCTCCCAGGAGATCTGCCCTTCCCTCGGTGTTTCTACAGGAGTGGTTCATTTTCTGAGCCAGGGTTGTGCTGCAAGCCTCAAGGACAGCATCTGTTCCTGTACCTGGAAGTAGTACCACTCATTTTTAGATAGTATTGTGCTGCAGTAGGAGCAAGAAAAATACTCCTGGGTTGCTGCAGTGCTTCAGCACTTCTAAAATAATCTTACCCCTCTTAGGCTGAATCCATGAGTGGGGTTGGGGGAACACTGTAGCTGGATGTAAAAGAATTGTCTTCCCTTTCTTCAAGCCCTTAGATTTCCTCCATGGCTCAGAGCTATCTAAATGCATATTCTAAAGAAGTTATGGGCACTTTAAGGAATGTGAACCTTAAAATCTTGTTTCCTGCTCAGTTGCATCTCTTGTTGAAGAAGGGCCAAAATTAGTATATCTGGCCCTGGTGAGCATTCCATTTAAAATCAGTCATGTGTCTGCCCTGACAAGCCTGTAAAATAATGCCAGTAATTTAGCTATTTAAAAGGAATAGGAAACATGAAACTTTTTAGCTCTTAAGTTAAACCCCCTCCTATTTATAGCATTTGTGCACCTCCCATGATGGAAGGTGCTGCCTTACCTCTAGAAATTAGAGCAGCCCTGCTCCTGCCTTCTCATCCACTCGTCAGGAGACTGAACCTGCACAGGCTGTGTTGAAGGAGTCCATAATGTCCATAATGTCCACCATGCTGTGTGGGCCCAAAGCAAAGGCAGAAACTCCGGAAATAGACTCTCTCCCCTGAGAGAAGGCAGAAGGAGCCAGAGTTCTGAAACTTTCTGGTATCTCTGGTGTATAAAGCTCGTGCTGATGTTAGGGCATATTTGGACCCAAATCAGATGATGCAAGTGGACTCGATCCTTTGGGATATATGGAAATATGGATATCCATATGTTTTCTAAAAAATTCCTGAATTTGAGTCTGCCCTCTTCCAAAAGGAGAACACTGAATGCAAAGGAAGTTCCAGTCACATTCGCTGTCAGATCCTGAGCGCTGTCAGATCCATTTCATTCAGACTATTGGCCAGGAGAATCATATCTGCCTCTTAGTAGAGCATTAACAGTCACATTTTTCCCATGGGAAAGATGTAGTTCTTTTGATATTGCTGGTAAACTAAGCTGCTCTAGCCAGTGCAGAAAGCCTGTTTGAGGATGGATTGATTTCACTGGTAGCTCAACCAGCTGGATCTCTGGCCGGTCCAGAGCACTGGCACTATAAATCCTCTCATGGACTGTCCATGATTATCAGTGTGAACTTCCTCTAACTATGTCAAAATCAGTGACCAAATACTTTGTCTATAGCTTCCTGGGGTATGAACTCCTGTATATATAATAAAGTTTATTTTTCAGATGGAATTTGTGTAACATTGTCATGTAACTGTCCAAGTGGAGGGTGTAGTGCTGCTGTATCACCACACCTTGTGTGGGACACGGTGGGACTGCAGGTCTCTTTTGTGTGTGCTGCCTTGTGTGATGGTTACAGAAGCTCTGTTTCTTTATACAGTGTAAATGCCTAGGTGATGACCTTTTTTTCCCTATCTCACCTCTTGCTCAGCCTTTTTTTAGCTGACAAAATAAAGAAATAGCACTTGAATAGGCAATGGCTCATGGCAGGGGTGTGTGAAACTAATGATTTTAAGGTCCCTTCCAACCCAAACCATTTGCATGCATCATGAAAGCAATTCCAGTAAAACAATATCAGCTTGGGTTTACTTTTCCACATTTGCCTGAACACTGCACCCTGTTAAGAGTTGTGCAACCCCAGGACAGATAAAGAAGGTGGCAGCAGTGAGCTGGAACATGCTGATAATTCAGATGTGACAGTTAAACTGTCCCCTTAAAATTTTCTGTAGCCAAAACCAGGTACCCTTGTTCATAGTCACTATTACAGTCCCCCACTGCCGTCGGAACAAAAGCTAGTGTTGGGGTGTTGTAAAGCTGTAGAAAATGTTTCCACTAACAGGAGCAAGATTATAAGCAAAGTATGCTTCCTTAAAGCCCGTGCATTTTTTTTTTCCTGAACTGAAGAAAGGCACAATTCTGATGCCTCAGATAAATTTTTTCTTTTTATTTTTATAAAAATATTTATTTTTATAAAAATAATATAATTTTATATTTATACTTTTTTATTATTTTTATTTTTATAAATGTTTTATACCTGCAGACGGAACAGTTATAGCTTAGGTTAAATATAGGAATAAAACCTCAAAAGGAACTCCTGGTCTGCTAAGTGTAGTCTGACTGAACAGCTTTGTGGTTTGACCTGATGACAGATGGGGCCTTTTAGCCGATGTTTCCTGTCTCAAACAGTTCATCATTTTGTATCTTCTCCANTTCCTCTAACTATGTCAAAATCAGTGACCAAATACTTTGTCTATAGCTTCCTGGGGTATGAACTCCTGTATATATAATAAAGTTTATTTTTCAGATGGAATTTGTGTAACATTGTCATGTAACTGTCCAAGTGGAGGGTGTAGTGCTGCTGTATCACCACACCTTGTGTGGGACACGGTGGGACTGCAGGTCTCTTTTGTGTGTGCTGCCTTGTGTGATGGTTACAGAAGCTCTGTTTCTTTATACAGTGTAAATGCCTAGGTGATGACCTTTTTTTCCCTATCTCACCTCTTGCTCAGCCTTTTTTTAGCTGACAAAATAAAGAAATAGCACTTGAATAGGCAATGGCTCATCGCAGGGGTGTGTGAAACTAATGATTTTAAGGTCCCTTCCAACCCAAACCATTTGCATGCATCATGAAAGCAATTCCAGTAAAACAATATCAGCTTGGGTTTACTTTTCCACATTTGCCTGAACACTGCACCCTGTTAAGAGTTGTGCAACCCCAGGACAGATAAAGAAGGTGGCAGCAGTGAGCTGGAACATGCTGATAATTCAGATGTGACAGTTAAACTGTCCCCTTAAAATTTTCTGTAGCCAAAACCAGGTACCCTTGTTCATAGTCACTATTACAGTCCCCCACTGCCGTCGGAACAAAAGCTAGTGTTGGGGTGTTGTAAAGCTGTAGAAAATGTTTCCACTAACAGGAGCAAGATTATAAGCAAAATATGCTTCCTTAAAGCCCATGCATTTTTTTTTTCCTGAACTGAAGAAAGGCACAATTCTGATGCCTCAGATAAATTTTTTCTTTTTATTTTTATAAAAATATTTCTTTTTATAAAAATAATATAATTTTATATTTATACTTTTTTATTATTTTTATTTTTATAAATGTTTTATACCTGCAGACGGAACAGTTATAGCTTAGGTTAAATATAGGAATAAAACCTCAAAAGGAACTCCTGATCTGCTAAGTGTAGTCTGACTGAACAGCTTTGTGGTTTGACCTGATGACAGATGGGGCCTTTTAGCCGATGTTTCCTGTCTCAAACAGTTCATCATTTTGTATCTTCTCCAATGGACTTGTCCTGCCTTGATCTATCTTCAACAGAGCCTGAGAAGGAGGTCAGCCAAAGCAGCTGTGCTCTGTCATCCCTGAGACGCTCATGCCAATTCAGCACCACCACTGAGGCTGGGACAGGGTCTGGTTTTGTGCCAGGAGGAAGACAACATCAGGGGTAGGGAGGAGTGGATACAAGTTACTGCTCAATGGAGCTCTAAGGGGAACCCTCCTGATCCTCTCAGCTGCTGTTACAGGACAGGTGTGAGGATCTGGGCATGGCAGACAAAGCACATGAGCAAAGGAACCCAGGGCAGATTAGCCCACCTCTCATAATGAGCATTAAGGCCAGTGCTGAGGAGAAACAACAGAGGGATACAGTCACAGGTGAGTCGCTCCTGAGCACAGTGAAAGCACCCATGTGCTAGACTCTTTTCAGTATTTGCTCTCTCCCAGGAGCCTGAGACAGGGATTTCACCAGACAACTGACTTAAGTTCAGTGCAGCCTTTGGACTGTGCCCATTCTGTTTTTTGCATGTGGGTACTGGTGATGTTGCAACAAGAAGTCCAGGTTTGATCAAAGGAGTTTTCAGGGCCCTGGGCAGAATGGGAAAAGGTTCAGGAGCATAGTTAGTGTTCTCCTCAATCTTCCAAGTAACGGGGAGAGATACTGAAAGTAAAAGGCATGCTCAAGACCTGGCTCCAGGATTTGTGCCTCCTGCAGAACTTTGTTTTTTATACCCATGCAAGAGTCTTCTTTAAAACACAAGGTGTGCTGGGACCTGATGGGATCCAGTGTGCTGATGGGGGAACTCTGGGTCTGCACTGCGTCGGTGTCTCAGGGCAGAGGCAGCCTGCAGGGGAACTGCAGCACTGGGGCCAGCTCTGGGACTCATGATTTGAGCAGAGCTGGGGGCTGGGATGCAGGAAGTGAAAAGAACTGAAGTTAAAACAGGAACTCCAAGCAGATACAGGCCCAGAGCTGTCTTTGGCAGCAGGTCCCTGAGCAAAAAGCAGCAAGTTTGCCAGCAGGAACTAGTGGACCTTTAAAGGTAAGAAAACTTGAGGGGGTTTTGGGAGAGGAAAGTGAGAAATTACTACAAAAAGATGTAGTGTTTGGTGGGCAAACAGAACATCTTCCTGACCAAGCATGTTTAAGTGGACAATGCTCAGCATTTGCTTCTCAGGCTGTTGTCCTATCATCATTGTGGTTCTTGTGTTTGAGGCTCTAAAGAAACACATTTCCAAATCTACCAGCACGAATGTGCTGTGGTAGCCCTATATTTGTGCTGCAGTCGATGTCTTCCCAGGGGAAAATGGGACAAAAGAATGGTTGAAATGCTACCCTGACAGATATTTCTCATATAGACGGCGTCCAGAGCCTTGTGATATGATTACAGACTGTGGTTTGTCATGGTTCCCACAATGCATGGCAGGTGGCTTTGGAGAATGGGTGGTCAAAAACCATTTACAGCAGCATTTAAAACCTTGAACCATCTTATTTGAGCTCAAATCAGCTGCCCTGATGAGAAGCAGCCCTGTGCTAGCTAGTTATTGCTGCTGGTTTATGTTTTACAAAAATGAGCAACGAACTTTAAAAATCTTTGGCTTGAGAGATGCCAAGAAATGAGGGAGGGGAAAAGCAGAAGAAAGGTGATGTTAGATGGCGCTGTCTTGTTCACATAAGACTTTCTGCTTCCCCTGCTTCTAACTGCAGTTAGCTGTATTCAGTTTGGCACTGGATTGCTGTCAGTGGAGAATGTCACAGACTGGCTGTGGTCCTTTAGGAGAAGGCCTAAACCCAGGTCTTCACTGTATATCTGCCTTAGCCCTTCAACTTCCCCCTTAGCTGACTACCTGGCCATAGTTTAGTGAAAGAATCATCTCTGCTGTGCTCATTTGGTTTCTGTTCTCTTTGTTTCCTGGTCTTACAGTGCTGGTTCTCTGGAACGGACAGCTTGAAACTGAGCAGTGCATCGTACTAAACCGGAAGGTTATTCACTTAAGCAGCTTTCGATGTGGGACAGTTAATTACTTAGCATAAACAGAGAATTACTTAATTACTCAGCATGAACATTTTGCTTTCACAGAGGGCAACGGCCCCAAGTGGTCAGGGCTGTCTGAGGCTTCCATGCAGCCGTGGGAGCGAGGAGGTAGCGCAGCTGAGCAGCACATGGAAAAAGCTGCTGCTAACTGAAAATCCAGCACAAAGGAGGTCTCTTCTTTCCTGTTGATTCGGTCACAGTTTGATGTGATAGAGAACAGGGCTCAGCTCAGTCTTTCCTGCACATTCTCTTCAATCTTTCTCTCTGCCCCACGAAAATGCTGCTTTGGGCAACACAGAGAACTTGCGGTTTCTCAACACTGCAGGCAGTAAAAGGGATGGAATATGAAGGGATGCGGTTCTGATGAGAGTGATTGCTCTGGGGTGTAAGGGGCAGCCAACTCCTCTCTCTCATTTTGTAAAAACTCAGTTGTTTGGGGAGGGCTTTTTCACCATTTTTTTTCACGGTCACCTTGAAAATAAAGCGCAGGGGGTTTAGCTTGCGCATTACTTTTAACTTCCTCTTCCTGAGCCCATCACTTCCTCCAGGCCTGCAGGAGCGGTTCCACCACAGCCTCAGCCAGTTTAGACCTACAGTGCTTTTAGCCCCATTTCCCATTTTCTCCACATGACAGACATGAACACCACACAGCACCAGCTCTGTCACACTACTGTCCAGCCTTGCTCTGACCCTTCTCTAGGCTACTGGGCAGGGATTAAAAGGTTGAAACGCAGACAAGAGGCTTGGGGAGTCCACCTCAGTTCCAGCAGCACAGTGTCACGGTGCTGGAGCATGCCACAGTGGTGTGTGCGACCATGCTAATGGAGGGGGGTAACGCAGGGAATAGCCTCCCACAGCACAGAAAATTAACGTGTGTTGGAAAAGCAGAATCTGATGATTGGATGCCAGTGCTCATTTACATTAATGTAAATGTAATAAGGTGTGTGTTCCTACTGCAGAGTCAGGGTGCACGAAGGCTGTGGTTTACACCTACACTCCCTGTGTGTTTTCCTGTAAGACATGCTGGGGCTCAGGAGCAGCTATTTTGGGGTGGCCTGTGCTGTATGAGAGACAGTGAGGATAGGTGGCCTGTAAGGGGCCCCTGCAGCCCAAGTTCTGCTGTGACTGGGTGTAGGCCAGCTGTGGCCATATGTGGCAACCCTGGGTGACACCATGTCCTTGTTGTGCAGATGTGGAAAGCAGTTGTGGGACACAATGTGTCAGTGAAAGTGGAGGCTCAGGGAGACGACTGGGACACGGACCCTGATTTCGTGGTGAGTGTGGTGTGGCAACTATTATACCCATGGTGGGAAGAGCTCCTGGCCCTGGGCACTTGCTGCTCAGCTGAGCCAGGGCTCAGGGCTCGGCACAGCTGCACCACCACTGGCAGGGAAGGATCAACCGAGCGCCGTCAGCCCCTTGCAGGTACTGTCAGGTCACTCGTCTGAGCCACTTCTGGCACATCTCCAGGTTTAGTCTCCAGAACTTCCTACATCATTGCACACCTCATGTCTGACCACAAGTAATGGCACTTAAGGAGGACAGAATATGCTGCAGGGTTTCTTAAACCTGCTCCCTGGTAACTTCCCTTGTTCTCTCCACAACATAGGTTACAAGACACAGCAAACACGTTTTCTCTGTCCCACACTGTTTGTAACTGTACAGGATCCAGGATTTCCCTCATTTATCTTTTTTCAAGGTGAAAAATCCTACCCTGTTTACAGTCAGCTTGTGTAGGTGCAGCTCTGTGCCTCTTACGCTCTTGTTTCCTATCTAGTTTGACTCTGAGTGAGCTGGTGAGAGAGCGGAAGGATTAGGCCTGGGGAGCTCTCTGCATTCATACAGGGTCACGATTTTCATTTTCCATTTGCTTCTCTATTACTTTCCTAATAAGCCTCTCCTGTTGGACAAGAGTCCTGTGTTTTTGAGGTTCAGTCTTGCCTAATTATTTCCAGTAAGCAATTCTCCTTTAGGGCAGAAAATCAAATTCCTTTCTCATACTTTCAAGTTATTCATGTTTTAGGAAAAATCTACACCATTTTTTTTGCTTACTTAATTTCTTCTATTTGTGGGAGCATTCAAACTAAGCGTGAACAGAATACAACTTAGTGTTAATTTTTAACACTATTTCAGAAATACATATTTTCAGCTTTATCGTATATTAGGAAATACTTTATTGATGCTTCACTTTATCGAATATATGTTCAGACCTTCCACAAAGCTAGAACACAAGGCCGTGATAGCCAGGCCCGAGGGCTGAGGTCACTGCCTTTTCTCGAGTATTTTCCCGAACAGCGACTTCCGCACATGCCGGGTGTCACCTCGGCTCTGCGGAGTGAGTCAGAGACCCCAGCCCGGCCCTGCCCTGCCCGGCGGGGATGGGGTGCCCGCTCCGACGGGGCGCACCGGGGCCCGTGCGGGCCGGGGCTGACGGCCGCGGTTCGTCCCGCAGAACGACATCTCCGAGCGGGAGCAGCGCTGGGGAGCCAAAACCATCGAGGGCTCCGGCCGCGCCGGGCACATCGAGTGAGTGCGGCGGGGCGGACCGGGACCGGGGGCGTGGGGGGCGGCCCCGGGGGCACAGAGCGGGCCGTGCCGGGGTGGGGACCGGCCCTGCCAGGAGAGCGGGCCGTGCCGGGGTGGGGACCGGCGCCGCGGGCACAGAGCGGGCCGTGCCGGGGTGGGGACCGGCCCTGCCAGGAGAGCGGGGCGTTCCCGCGGGCACGGCCGGGCTGGCTTGCGGTGGGCCCCGATCTGCGGCTCCTCGCTGGGTGCCGCCCCCAGCTGTGGGCGATCGGGGAGCGAGCACCTGCACATGGGGCTGCCCCGGGGCAAAGGCTGCTCGCTCCTTCCCTGCCCGGGACAGCCCAGCGCAGCTCTGCAGGGTGTCCAGTGCAGCACTCGGAAAAAGGAAGGTGTGGGGTCCCGAGAAGGTCGGGCTGTAGCCCTGAACAGGGCTGCAGGAGAGGGGCTGGATGTCCCCCTGAGCTCATTGGTCCCTTGCCAGTCCCGGGGTGCCCTCGCAGGTACAGTGGCTGCGTGTGTGACTGGCACCCAGGGGAGCCCAGCGCAGGCAGCTGGTCCTGTGTGTGTGTCCTGCTGGGCTTTGGCTGCTGTAGGGGCACAGGGATGCTCCAGATAGCTGCATGGCTCTGCAAAATCCCGCACTGACCTGCCCTGTATCTGTCCCCAGCATCCATCAGCTGAGGAGCAAGGTATCAGAGGAACATGAGGTCATCAAGAAGAAGGAGCTGGAGACTGGCCCCAAGGCATCCTATGGCTATGGGGGCAAATTTGGAACAGAGCAAGACCGAATGGATAAGGTAACAGCTGTGGAGGCTTCCTTGGGCCTCAGGGGAAAAGTGCTTTTCTCACAAAGGGACATCCCTGTTTTCTCGCCTGACCCTGAAGGGAGAGAATGGAGAGTTTGCATGGCTGCACAGATTGACACATGTCCAGCTAGCCCATAATCTGTCCCCAGGATCCATTTGAATTCATTGGTATAACTCATCTCTACAACTTCTTGCAATGCTCCCTTTAGCTGTGAAGGACTTTCTGTGGCTGTTCAAGCCTGCTGCTTAACAATTACATCTGGTGCCTCCCTACTTGTGCTTGAAGAACTTGTAAAGTAATTCCTTTCTCATATTCTGCATTACAGACCTCACATCTTCTAAGATTAAGCCCTAGACATCAGATCTGGTCTGTTTTGTGAGAATCATTATCACACTTCTTCCTGCACCTTTCAGCATTTAATGCTTCTTTCTCAGAAGTGGGATTATTAGATCGCAGTAGAATTCCATAGAGGTGGTCACTGTGGGATTGAACAATACCAGGATGGCAGGGTGAGAAGGCTTGTCCTCAAAAATTCCCTGCTCTCCCTGCCAGAGCTGTTGTAGTCAGGAACTGCACACTCTCCTCAGTAGAAGGGGCAGAAGCTGAACATGTACAGCATCCTGGTGAAACCAGACAAAGGCCAAGAAGTTGCTCAACAAAAACACTCTCATTGTGGTCCAGCGGAGTCTGAGCACAGCCATTCCATTTTGGCATAGAGTGTCTGTGGTTCCTGGCCACAGCACCTCCAGCAGGGAGAGCAGGATCCTGGCCTGCCTGGCCTGTGCCCAGGTTTGCTGGGCCTCGCTGTGAGATACAGAAAAGGGGAATGGGTGCCAGACTTCTGCCTGGAGTTCTCTATGTGTGCCTATCTGCACCTTTCTCTTGTCTCCCCTGTGATTATCCACCATGCAACTCCACCAGCACTTGAGAGCAGCTGGCATTTGGTATCCCACACTTTGCTTAATGAGCTGGCAGTGGGACAGTTTGTGAGATGACAGCCCTTGAGGCTCCTCCCAGGCCTCGGAGCAGAGCTGCTGCTGGCAAAGGCCGCGTGGAGAGCATGGGCACCATCAGCACAGTCAGCTTGGACCTGTAACTCTGTGGTTGTGAGCATGTCAGCAGCATGTGGAAGCAACTGTGGTGCCTCTGCCTGTCCACCATGGATGCTGATGTCACACTGTCTCTCCTCTCAGTGCGCAGTAGGACACGAATACGTTGCTGATGTTGGGAAGCACTCCTCCCAGACAGATGCAGCCCAAGGCTTTGGAGGCAAGTTTGGAGTCCAGCGGGACCGAGCAGACAAGGTGTGTTGGACAGTGCAGCTGAAATACGTACCTGTGGCTCATGTTGCCCCTAGAGCACTGCTGCATGCCAGACTGTGGCTCAGTTTTCAAAGCTTGGGGCATGCAGGGTGTGCCATGTGCCGTGGTCACGCTGAAGCACAGCTCACCTGTGTGCAGGGCAGTGGCCAATTACACAGTGTGGGACAGCTGTGGAGGTAACTGGTGTGCCTTGCTGTGGTGGGCATGTCCCATCCAGGCAGAACACTGTTTGTCCAGGGGCTGTGGTGCTTGCCCCTGCATGCTGCAGCACAAGACAGGGAGCCAGGAACAGCCTGGCCCCACGGGAGTGAAGCTGAGAAGCATCTTGGCCCTCAGGATGATTGACAGTCCTCCCCTTCTTGTTCCAGTCAGCACTGGGCTTTGAATACAAGGCTGAGGTGGAGAAACACTCGTCCCAGAAAGGCAAGTCCATGGGCACATGTGGCCCCTTAACCCTGTGCCCAGCTTCTCTTCTGCTCCCAGTATCCTGTGCTGTTGGCTGTGGCACAGTCTCCTGTCTCTTGTTTCAGATTCCTGTTCCCAGTCCATCACCTCTGTGGCCCCATTTGCCACTGTCCTGTCACCATCCTCATGCTGTACATCCTGCTTGTCTGTGTGCTTTGCTTTGGTAGAAACCCTGTCCTGCTGAGCAGAGGAGACACCCCCACCCTGTGATGGATGGCTGGTGCTCCCTGTCCTCTCAAAGCCCTTCGCAGAACTGCTCCTGGAAAAGGAAGCCTGAGCACTGTAACACTTGAGAAGTGATTGCTGGAAAAGCAGCCCTGTAAGGAAAAGGCACAGCCATGGATATGAAAGCAAAACCCTACAAAGCAGATATTCTGCAGAATTCTGCAGATAATTCAACAAACAGTGCAAGAATTGAAACTAAGGGTATTTTAAATATTCTGCACCCAAGAGAAGATAAGAGGGCATGGTCTAATGCTGTTTCAGGTAAATGTGAGGAATACTGCATTACCAAGGAAAGAACTGAATCAGCTTCATTTAAAAGCAAACTATAAAAGAAGGAAAATGGTTTGAAGCATTTTTGGTTCATCTTAAAGTAATGAATGACATGCAGTTGTGCTCCATTAACATACTCTTATAGACATAGGAATTAATCAGGCTGTGTGAAACCACAGAAATTTCTCAGGAAATGGAAATGTCAGAAATAGAGCGTTTTGATTGTTTTTCATAAAAAATATGTCCATACTAGAAGCTCCAGCAGCAAGGTAACAGTCATAAAATCTGTGTGTACTGAAAACAGCTCTCTCAAAGATCCATTTCATAACAGCCCAATAGGTAGATAATAGTTTAGTCACAGTAAGTTTAAGAATTTTTAGGACTTACAGATCAAGTGACTGAGCTTCTATGATACAGAAATCCATTCTGGAATACAAAATATTCTTACACATATTTCTCTAGATCACGGCCTCCATGGATTGGAACAGCTGAAGTTGTTGGGGAAGCCTGAACTCAGCCCCATGAAATGCAGACCTGTGACAATAGCACCAGGGAACAGGGAGAGGTGACTCCAATTTACTCCTGAAGGGCAGGATTTAGAGACTGAGCAGACAGATGTCTGGAAGGAGGAGTCTGTACAGTCAGGATGGAGGCTGAAACGTCTCAGGAATCAGCCAGTAATAACCAGGTGGTCCTTAGAAAACAGCTGAACATGGTTGAAGTCATTAATGGATCACTGGTTTGGAGATGGAAAAGGAGAGGTACACGGTAACTGTGCTGTGCTCTCACAGAGTGGCCAGTGTGCCAGGGAGAAGAGTGGGAGCAAGTCTGCAGAAAGAGGTGTTCAGCCTTGGTGGCAGTCCCCAGGGTCAGGTGAATCCTTGTGGAAGCTGAGATTCCACTGTAGCAAGTGTAAGCCCTTTTGCCATTCCTGTACTCCCAAGGCTCAGTGGCTTACTCACAGGCCTTTCCTGAGGCTGGCAGACCATAGGCTGAAATCCTGGCTCTGGAGGTGGGTAAGGGACTGATGCCCTGGCTGTCAGTGCCCAAGTCCTGCTTGGCTTTGCCTTCAGGGGTGACAGAGCTTCCACTGTCCTTGGCACATCCGTTTTCTTCCTTTGCTCCTGGCCTGCTGTGTCTCCTGGTGCCCAGACCCCCATTTGTCTTGTGCCCCCATTCCTGTGGGCTCTGATCCCTGGTGCTTCTTGCCATCCACTCTGTGCCCTCCCACCCTTCACTTTCTGTGGTGTTTTCCGTAATCTCTGCTGCTGTCCCTTCTCCCTGGGGGCCCTTCCCAGAGCTGCTCCCTATCCTCTCCTCACCAGCCCCATGCTGGGGGCAGCATTTGACTCCATACACCACCTCAGATTATTCCAAGGGCTTTGGTGGCCGTTACGGAGTGGAAAGGGATAAGGTGGACAAAGCAGCTGTGGGATTTGACTACAAGAGCCAGGCAGAGAAGCATGACTCTCAGAAAGGTGAGCCATGGCAGTCAGGTGAGCTGGGGAAGCTGGGTGAGGTGGGAGAAACTGAGGGAGCTGGGGGTTCTGGAGGAGGTGGGGGAGCTGGGCGAGCCAGCTGAAGGGAGGGAGCAGGCAGTATCAGGGCTGCACTGGGGACTGTGCCCACTGGGACTATGGGGCACTGTGCAGGGCATTTGCAATCTGCTGCAAGAATGGTGGAAGAGCCACAGAGAGCTACAGGGAGCTGGGAATGGGCCAGGTGAGGAAAGCCATTGCACAGTGCATGGCTGCTGAAAAGAGTTCAGGCTAAAGTAAGAGAAGCAGAAGAGTTCTGTGGGCATAGGAATCTCTTGGACAGCATATCACCAAAGGAAGGGTGAAGGGGAAGCACAGGCAGGTGCTAATAGCAGGTGACATATCCCAGGGAGGAGGGAGGGCTGTTGCTGCAGCACTGGTGGGGAAATCTGGCCTTGTTGCATGTCGTTCTCTAAGTCCTGGGCATGGAAAACCTGTGAGAACAGCCTGAACTCACACTGCTGCCCCTTGTCTCCTTCCCTCCCTTGTGTGTTCTCTTCCATACCCTGATCTGGATCTCTGTGGCTGAAGACTATTCTGTGGGCTTCGGTGGGAAGTTTGGGGTCCAGAGGGATCGTCAAGACAAGAATGCCCTTGGCTGGGACCACCAGGAAGAAGTGCAACCCCACGCATCCCAAAGAGGTTGGGCAATGTTGCCAGAGGTGGTAGCAGTTTCTTTGGAGCGCACAGAGACCTGTGTCTGGAGCTTGTGGTTCATAGTAAGAGATCCAGCTGCTGAAAACAGAATGTGTCCAGCATGTTGCAGAGCAGCTGAGACACAGTGAACCCCAAAGCACAAGGGCAGAGTGGGTGGGAGCTTGGATCAGTGGGGGACGTGGACTGTGAGTCCCTCAGTCAGGGCTCCCAGACTCTGCCATGCTTTCTCTGTGAGGGATGTTCCTAACCATAAGGTCACTGTAACTTCCCTGCCCCGATTCTGGCCAGATTTGCTCTTTGCACACACAAGTCACACGCTGAAGTCAGGAGCTCTCAGAGGAATGAGGCAGAGCAGATCCCAGGAATGCCTTGTGTACAGCTTGTTTGACCTCACTGAACAGGACCACGCTCCACTCAGGTGGGGTGACTGGCCTCACACTGGTGCCTTGGGCTTGGGTTTGGCAGCTACAGCCCTGAACACCTGTATCCTCAGCTGAAAGGAGGGGGAGTTTAGTCCTAAAAGCTACTGTCCAGAGCACTTACCTTTATCTAAATGTCGTGACATATGGAACTAACTAGAGGTAACACAAGCAAACTCATATCACTGGTCACAGCATACCAAAGTCAGAGGTGCATACAAAATACTATAAAATAACATTTTTCCTTACAGACTATGCCAAGGGGTTTGGAGGCCATTATGGGGTCCAGAAGGATAGAGTGGATAAGGTAAGACTGCTGTAGCCTGCAATTGCTTCCTCCTAATCACTGCTTTTTGCCCAGCTGAAAAAGAAGAGATTCCCCTGGTGGAGGTGAGATCCCAGTGCACAGCTATGGCAAGACGGAGCTGGCCGAGCGTAAAATACCAGAGGGTACAGAGGCATGCAAACTGGGGAGACTGTAATGCAGGAATTCCTCATGGCACTCTGTCAGTCCTCACTTCTCTGCCCCGTGCGACCGGAGGTGAGATCCTCACTCCTATCAAGGAGTGCCTCATGGTCTGTTCAGGTGCTAAATCTTTCTGCACACCTTGACAAACTCCAGCAGGGATGGGATTGGCATAGATCAATCTGCTGTCGATGAGGTCACCAAGTTGCTGGTTTGGGTTTTCTGTTTGAGCTGACACCAGGCAAAGCCTTATCTACAGTCACATCTCAGACCGAGGCACTGGGATGCCTGCTTGGCAGGCTGCCCTGAAACTTGGTCTGCAAAGAGGGTCCTGCCCGTGGGTGGTGATCTGCATGGATGTGGATAGCCTAAAAGATGTGAATCCTGGGGCTTTGGGGCATTTGGAAGAGGCAGTGAGGGTGGCTTCCCTGAAACCTCCTTTTGCTGCTGGGGGCACAGTGCTGTGCCTGGTACAGCACCAACGTTGCTGTTCTCCGGAGGCTGAGGAAGCAGGGGAGGATACAAACACACTGAAACAACCCACATGGTCCTGTCCATGCTGCGTGTGCAGGCTGGGCCAGCAACAGAGAGGGAGTTGTCCTGCCCTCAGAAGAGAGTGGCGCTATCTGTGAATTTAACAACAGCAAATGGAGGGGCACTGATAAAAAGCACGTCTTGTATGTGATGAAAAACAACATGCAAAAGCAAATGAGGACTTGGTAAAAGGGCTGTGGGTCCCTTGGGAAGCAGGATGTAGAGAGGAAATAGAGAGCAGTTCTTGTTTGGCTCAAAGTGAACATGAATTTGTGCATTTTGAGAATATTGAAGCATAAACTAACATGGTAAAGATACGGATTATTTGGGTGTCAGGGTCCGCTAATGGGTGCGGGGCCCTGATGGTTCGTTTTAGGGATCTCAGAGTACAAAAGACACAACAGGACAAATTAATATGCTTAACCAGAAATACAATTTATTAAATACCAACTTCAGTATTGTGATAGAGGGGAAGGAAGAGAGAATAAAAGAATGGAGAAGAAGGAAAGAGAGAGATATTTGGGATAAAGTTCTGGGATAATAGCTACCAACAAGAATGAAGCCCTCGTGGTTCTCAGGCCGATGGAACCTCCGTAGAAAGGGGGGTAGGAGTCCTCGTGGTCCTGGTCCAATGGGTCCTCCATTCTTGCCAGGGAAGATCTTCAAAAAAGCCTCACTTTGAGACTGAATATATAGGTCTTTTCTGAATCGAAGGCAGCTGGCCAGAGCAAAGGCGGGGGGTTGAGTTCTTGTGATCCATAGGCAATGGGGGAACAGTGCAAGCTTGATCTGTTCCATCTTCAGCACAGGCGGTTATTGCCATGCACGATAGCGTCCATTGTTTCAACAGGACATGAATCCGGTCCTGGCGCCAGTCTTGCAGCCAAGCACAGGCTTCAGTGATCACACCTGCAGACAGAACTTGGCAGACATGCCACCACAGCCAGGCCAGGGGCCCCCCGCCCTGCTGCTCCCAGAGTCTCAGTCTTTGGGGTCTCAGTTCTTGGGGTCTCAGTCCTTGGGGTCTTAGTTCTCAGAGAAGGTCATGAGGCAAATCAGGGATCTTCAGACCGACTCTTACACTGGGCAAGTAACTAAGGTTCAGGTTGCCTGGTCCTCAGGAATGGAGAAATACTGAATTCACTGCACCAGAGCAGAGCATAAGAGACCCTCAGGCAGCCTGAACTCCCCTTCAGTAAAGTACTCAGACACTAAGGCTCACACAAAATACAAATGCAGTCATATACACAGCATGCCCAGGCCTCTGCTGTGACCTGTGGACACCTGGCCCTGAGCCTGCAGGCTGGTTTGCCTGCTCGGGTGTGTTTTCTGCAGGGAGAGCAGAGCTACTGTCGGGGCTCCATGGCTGCAGTCGGCCACCAGCCTATTGTGACACCTGGTATAAAGCGTCAAGCTGAAAAGTGGGTCCGACCTGCTCATTTCTTTTTGCATTAAGTAGTTTTCTCATGAAAGCAGATAAACCCTTAAGCCTTCTCTATCTCACTTTGGTTTTCCTGCACCCTCCCCATGGATACTATTCCCAGCCCAGCCTCTCTCGGTACCTTCTGAAGCTGCAGGTGTTCACACACAGGTGCTGGTTTCCAGCCTGTGCCACTGCACACACGCGGCAGGTGAGGCAGCTGTGCATGCAGCAGGGAAGTGCTTTCAGGCCTCATGGCATAGGGAGTGCAGGAATGGATGCATGGTGTCCCTGGGCCTGGGGAAGAGGCAGATGGCCAGGCGTCCTCCCAGCTCCTTGCCGTGATACAGGGAGTGCCCCAGCCCTGCTGTCCTGTGCCACTCCTCAGCCTCCCCCCCTGGGCTCCACAGCACCTTTCCAGCTCTCGGTGCCACCTCTTGGGCAGGGACACCTGTGTCCTTGGCTGAGGGGCAACAGGCACGTCCTCAGGACAGGGAAGTGTCAGAAGGAGCCAACAGCCTCCCCTGGGCCAGGGCAGGTGTACAGGTAAGGACAAACACACCTGGGAGCAGCTTGCCATCACCAGTACCCAAAGCCAGCACTGGCATTGCCCAACAAGCTGAACAATTCTTTCACTTCCTCTTGCAGAGTGCTGCTGGCTTTGATGAGATGGCAGCTCCTACCTCCTCCTATGAGAAAACAAGACCCCTGGAGGCAGGTGAGACCTGAGTACCAGCCCTGGGCTTAGGAAGCTGTGGGCCTCACAGTCCCTCGTGGCAGCATGCTGGCAGGTGTGTGCTGTGGTGGGATGGGGGTTTAACCTGTGCTGGAGGGCAGGAGAAGGTGGCTGAACTGCAAGTTTCTCTGAAAGAGGCAGAGGTCTGGGTTTCTCCCAGATGCTTGGGGGGGTGGAAGGAAGACACAGGGCTGAGTCAATCAGCTGTCTCCTCACAGGAGCTTCCAGTGGCACCAGCAGCCTGCGGTCACGGTTTGAACACATGGCCAAGTCAGCAGAGGAGGAGAGCAGAAGGCAGGCAGAGCAGCGAGTGAGGCGGCAGGCCCAGGAGCACCTGCTGGCTCAGCAGCAGGTGAGCCAGGGCTGTCTTGCCGTGTCCTCCAAGACTCATGACACAGACTTTTCCTCAGGGCTTTGCAGCTCCACGTCCTCCTATCTGGTCTCTTCAGGGTAACCTCCTGCCTAACTGCTTCCCTGCATCTGCCAAGAATGGCCACTGAGCTTCACAGTTGTCACCGGACTTTGCTTTTCAGCACACCAAACACTCATATGAGGACATATCTGCACCCAGCCATGGTGCCTGTGCTCTGACCTCAGCTTCTTTTGCCTCTGGTGCCTGGCAAACAGTGTGGTTACTGCTATCCCAGCAGTCTGTATGTGGGATGCATCCCACCAAACTGGAGATGGGACCCTGCCCCTGTGTTTACCTTCCTTCCCACCTGGTGCTGTTCCTGCACTCGGAGGACAGAGGGATGTTAACAGTGGAGCTGTCCCTCCCCCACAATGCTCCTCTTCCGAGCTGCCCCACTGCTGTCACCAGCCTGTGAGTGCCCAGGCCCAGGCCAGGTTTATAGGTGGAGGAAACTGTTCTGAGTTGCTCTGTTGGGAATATGAATAGCCGTTGGTGAAAGGGACTGGGTGGTCTGATGGCTTTTCTCCAGCAGGAAATCCCTCCGAAAGAGAAGGAGCACACTGGGGCAGCCCCTCCAGCCGTGCCAGCAAGGGTACCCAGGAGCACTGCTGGGGACCAGCCCGTGTCACCAGGAGAACAGGTGCCAAGGCAGCCTGGGAGAGCCAGGGAGGGGAGCAGGCAGAGGGGATTGCACCTGGGAGGGGCTGTGCTTCATGTGCACCCCTGCAGGGAGGTGTGGAGCACAGCCACAGGTGTGAGAGGCTGTGGAAGGATAGGGGGGAGTATTGGGATGGGGGTGGGACATGGCTGCACAGCTCCTGACCACATGGGACAAGCTCTGGGAATGGGTCAGTGCAATGGCACTACTGTGGGCTGTAGTGAAGTGTGAACAGAGTTCACACTTGTGAGTCCTGAGGGTCTCCAGAGCAATCCCAGCTGCTGGTTCAGCACGGCCCGAGTAGCTCAGCTATTTCCCTGGTGTGCAGGGGATGATGCTGCAATTGTGCCCTGGCAGCAGGAAAGGGGCTGCCTTGTGTCAGGTGCTGGAAGTCAGGGAAGAGCTGCCTGTGGTGGGTGCTTTGCAGGTGACTTTCCTGTCACTTTCCCATCACATGGCAGGAGGCCAAAAGGGAAGATGAAGAAGTACCACCCACTTTGCCACCAAGGCCAGCAGATCTGGATGCAGAGCTGTGCAAGGTCCCCAGCCAGGGCCAGCCCACCTACAGTATAAGTTTGGATGTTGGTGGAGACTATGAGGAGCCGCCAGAGCCCTCTGACTACTGTGACAGTACCAGTGGAGGTGCTGAGTATGAGGAGCTGCCAGCCCCGCTGGGAAAGCTGGATGCCACCTGTGACTTTGGAGGAGATGAAGACTATGAGGTGATCCTTCCTCAGGAGCCCAGACAGAGCCAGCCCCACCTGGGTGAGTACTGATGGAAGAGCTCATGTCTTGGGGAGCTTGTACCTGTCCACTAACCTCACTGGATGTATGGGACAAACTCCAGAGGGAATTTTTATCCTGAACTCTACTGTGGTCAGGATAGCAGCTTCTGATGATGGAGACTTGGTTGTGTCCCACTTCCCTGCCCAGCTCTAAGGTGCAGATGAGCTGCATGGGGTGCTGGGCCGGACCGCAGGAATCTGCTGGGTCAGGGTCTGGGCGGGAGGCTGCCACAGGCCCGGGAGGAACTGGATGTGGACCAGTGCTCTTGCTGCAGTTTCCTGGCAAGCAGCTGCCAGTGCTGCACTGGGGCCTGGGGGTGCCTCTGGTTCAGCCCGTTCCCCACGTGGCTGGTGTTCCTGAGACCTGGTCTGGTGCAGTCTCCTGGTGTGAGGAGTGCAGGTAGCCTTTGTTCAGGCACAGGAGCAAACTGCATGGACTGCTGTCAATGCTTCCATCACAGCTTTGCTGGTACTGGAAATGGCAAGTGAAGAGGTTGGAGTTACTGCCAGCCTTTTTCTTGGGAGAGGAGAATGAAAGATCAGGACCCAGCTGTCTCCTTGAAGAATGGCAGGGAACTGACACCTTGCTTTGGGCTGTGGTGCACCTCTCCTTGCTGACACGGTTTGGATGTGCTTCCCCAGAGCTGGGCTGGAGGGTGGCACTGACCAGGACTGTGTGGCTGCTTCAGCCTCTGTCTCATCTGTCTGTCCTGGGTTCTGCAGGGAACATGGACAGTGCTTATGAGTGGCAGAGCCCCGGGATCTGCGCTGTGGCTCTCTATGATTACCAAGGAGGTGGGTCTGCCCTCGGGGCTTAGGGGAAGGTGCAACAGGCACAGGGGGTTCACCGCGTCAGCAGTGGGGAAAAGACTATGACTTGGTCGTTTAAATTTCTTCTGCCTGGGAAGCAGAATGAGACCTGGCTTGGGAACCGTCATGGTGTAGGAATAGTGTTCTCCAATTTAGTACTCCCAGTAAAAAAACATGCATCACTTCTCTCCAGTTGGAGGGATAAAAAAGGCAAAGATCACAGGCTGAGATAAGAACTGGAATTCTGAAAAGAACTGAGAATTTACTGGAAACAGCAATAAGAAAGTGAACAGTAACAGCAACAATATTAATAACAAAAGGTATAAGAAAAGAAATTGTTCACACGGAAAAACACCCAACAATAGACAATATTGGATGGCTTCCTCCACCACATTTTCTCAACCAGAAGAAACCCCGTCTTCCTAAGAATCGGGAGTCCCTTTCCCCTGCCCCTGGCAACGACGTGAGGTGCTATAGAATAACCTCCCTCCGTATCTTGGTCATGGCCCCTCCCAGCTCCTGCAAAAAATTAGCCTTGTCCTGGCTCAAAGCAGCATAGGAACACAGAAACTTTGTCTTTCGTCTGTGAGGTCTTGCTCTTTCTCAGCTTTATCTGTGCTCTTGGATGGGGGTTGGGGAGGTAAACTCTTGGGGGTTATCAGAGCACTTACTCTGTCTTCTCCTACCTGGGGGAAGGTGGGAGGAAGAATGTGAACCAGCTCTCTCTGGGGTTCTCTTTGCATTGTGACTGTCTTTTCTTGGCAATTTTTGCAGATGGAGATGATGAGATTTCTTTTGATCCTGATGACACAATCACGCACATTGAGATGGTGGATGAAGGCTGGTGGCGGGGACAGTGCCGTGGCAGAGTTGGCCTCTTCCCAGCAAATTATGTGAAGCTTCTGCAATGAAATGTGCACAGTGCAAGCTACTTCCTTCCAAACTTTTGCCTCTGTCATGGTTTGACACTGGCCAAATGCCAGGCACCCACCAAAGTCACTCACTCACCCTTCCCTGCCACAGCTGGGCGGAGGAGAGAAAAATTTAATGAAGGCTTCATGAGCTGAGATAAGGACTGTGAGAAAAACTCCAAAGGCAAAACAGGCTGGACTTAGAGGTACAAAGTTAATTTATTACTATCAGAGTCAGAGGAGGATAATGAGAAATAAAACAAGCCCTTAAAACCCCTTTTACCCCCAGCCCCTCCCTCCTTCCCACCAACAGTGCAGGGAGACAGGGCGTGGGTGTGTGGTCAGTTTATCTCTGAGATTTTCTTCCACTGCTCTGGGAGAGGAGTCCTTTCCCTGTGAGGCTGTGGGATCCCTCCCACGGGAGACAGTTGTCTGTGAACTTCTCCAGAGTGGGTCCACTCTCATGAGCAGCAGTCCTGCCAAAACTGCCGCGGCCTAGGTCACTCTTCCACAGGCTGCAGTCCTGCACGGACAGGCTGCTCCAGCCTGGAAGCTGGGCCCTCTCTCCACCAGGTCTCCCACTGGATCACAGCCTCCTCCAGGCATCCACCTGCTTCAGCATGGGCACCTCCCCTATAGACTGCAGATGAATCTCTGCATCCCCATGGATCCCCATGGGCTGTGGGTGGATCTCTGCATTCCCTGTGGATCCCCACAGGCTGTGGATGAATCTCTGCATCCCCATGGATCCCCACAGGCTGTGGGTGGATCTCTGCATTCCCTGTGGATCCCCACGGGCTGTGGGTGGATCTCTGCATCCCTGTGGATCCCCATGGGCTGCAGGGGCACGGCTGCTTAACCACGGTCTCACCATGGCCTGCAGAGCAATCTCAGCTCCAGTGCCTGGAGCACCTCCTGCTCCTCCTTCTCCACTGACCTTGGTGTCCCCATGTTGTTTCTCTCACATGGTCTCACCTCCTCCTCTTCTCTAGCTGGAGTTCAAATTGCTCCTCACTTTGTTTTGACTTTCTTCCTGAATCTATTATTACAGGGGTGTTACCATCATCTCTAACTGGCCCAGCATTGGCCAGCAGCACGTCCATCTTCAGAGCCATCAGGGATTGGCTCTGCCAGACATGGTGGAAGCTTCTAGCAGCTTCTCACAGGAGTCACTTCTGTGGCCCCCCTGCTACCAAAAACCATGCAAAGCCAACACATTCCATCTCTTGCCTCTGTGAATCACATATTTAAGAAGACAATCAAAGCAAAGTGAGCGCAATTTGGGGGTTTTTTGCTAGTCAGAGAAGAGGAGGAGGTGAGAAAATGTGAGGGAAACAACATGGAGACACCAAGGTCAGTGGAGAAGGAGGGGCAGGAGCTGGACCTGAGATTCCTCTGCAGGCCATGGTGAAGACCACGGTATGAAGTGTTTAGTCCTTATCTCAACTCATGAACCCTTCATTTAATTTTTTTCCCTCCTCTGCCCAGCTGTGGCAGGGGAGGGTGAGTGAGTGACTTTTGTGGGTGCCTGGCATTCGGCCAGTGTCAAATCAAGGCAGCCTCTCTCTGCTTCAGCCTTTCCCATGTTAGCAGCTTCATTTGGCTCAGCTTGGTATATCCACATTCAGAGAAATATCAAGGAACAAACCGGCAGTGCCAGAGGGAATATTTTGTCTTATGCCCAAGAGGATTTTGATTCCCATCCACTTTCAGGTGGGAAAGGTGGGATGGTTTAAGAGCATGTGAGTGCAGTATAAGGTCTTTTCTATCTAGGCTGCCCCACCTGTCTGCCAGCAAGCCTGCAGGAGTGTGTCCTGTTCCCAGTGGGGCAATTCCCAGAGCAGAAATGCCAAATCTAGTCCAGGCAAGGCAGAAGGGATGTGAGCTGTGGGACCTTTGTCAGTTGCTGTGGCCCTGGATCTCATCCTAATAAGGGGTCAGGGAAAAGAGGTCTGGGAAAGCCAAATTTGTGTTTATTCCAAGGAAGGATTTCCATTTTTAGGATCAGCCATGTTTGCAGGATGGACCAGAGAAACATGAACATGATCTGTGTGCCCTGTTTGGGCACAGGTGTGTTTGTCCCCGGGGGCTGTGCCCTCCCTCACAGCTTCTGCTCTGGCCTGGCTCACATTGTGTCCCAGGGATTCTGTGGCAGCTCATGTCCCCTGTGCCTGCTGGAGGCTCCTGAAAAGGCCCCCTGATTCTTCATCACACAGATGGGGAAAAGGCTGGGCAGGTGGGCAGCAGGGCAGGAGGAAACATTTTATTGCTAATGTTTAAAACCATTTTCAGAAATACAAAGCAAAGCCCTCCCTCAAGCCAGTACCTCTTAGGTGGATGCTCAGCTGTGGGAATTGTTCCTCTGTGGGATGCAGGTACCATCACAGCAGGAATAAACCAGGAACAGCTGAGTAGAACAGCACCTGAGGGGCTGTGGGAGTACACCCCAGTCACTGCCACTGCCAGTAGTGTGCGCAGGGGATCCCACTGTGACACCAAAGCTTTAGGGTTCAGTGTGGTTTGCAGATGAGTTCTGGAGCACCCAGCAGTGGACCAAGCCTGTACTACCTGGGCAGGAGTGTGGCATTCCTGCTCAGTGTTTGATCTTGGGAAAACCCAAAGGCCATGTCTGTCTGTTACAGGAAAGGTGCATTAGGATTCAGGTTAAAAATTACCAATTTTAATGGAACTTCTCCAGAGGTTTCTTGTTTGTGTTTCTGGTTGGTTGGCTTTGGGGTTTTTGTTTCTCTGAGGTAACTTCCCCAGTCTTTTTCCTTGTGCAGTTTCTACTGTGTTTCCTGCTGTCCCCTTCCAGGGGCTCTTCAGAAAGGGGTTCATTGATCAGACTCTGATGTGTCCAGTGACACTGGACTGAGTGTGTTTTAGAATCCAGAAGGGCATATAGCAAGGAGGGCTGAGGGGCTCACAACTTGTCTGCATAGGAACAAGAGCCCAACCCAACAGGTGGGTAACAGAAACATTTCTTTCCCTGAAGAGTAAAATCAGCATGTGTTGTCCACTAAGAAATGGCAAACTGCTCCCAACAAGGCTGTGTGTCTCCTAGTGCCAGTTCTGACTCTCCAGTGGGTTTCTTTGGGAACAGATTAGATATTGTTGGGTGTGTCTTGGTAACTGAGCTCCAGATGAGCATGTTTGGGTCCAGCTGATGTCCGGCTGATGTAGGTTGTGTGACTGCAGGTGTGACCTGCCTGTGTCATCTCCCTTGGCCCAGTGAGCCCCTGGTTCTGCCACACTGCTGGACACTGCTGTGCCTCATGTAGGCACCTGCAGATTTGGCTGCTGCCCCCACACCCATGGAATCATTTGAGCTTGGACCCCGGCTGGAGGAGGGGACTGAGGCAGCCCCACATCCCCAGCCAGTCCTCAGCCACCATCACCCAGAGCCACACCACACACAACAGCTGCACAGGGACATTTTTCTGGCCATAAAGCAAAGCATTTCTGGTGAGTTCAGTGCAACCAGCTCTCAGCTCAGTGCTGAGACCTCCGTGTCTGACTGCGGCACTGAGGCCATGGGTGGCCTGTGCAAGCCGCTGTGTTTATGTACAAAGTGCTGCAGAGCCTCCCCAGCAGCCTGGGGAAACGCAGCAGACATCATATTTAAAGCCAAGGCATGTGGGAACAGTGGATGGTGGGACAGCCCCTCTTGCCCAGGCCAGATTTTGCAGTCTAAGGCGCTGCCCTTGTTCTGCACAGGGCCTGACTCAAGCCCTTGGGCAGCCCTGAGGCAGAACTTGTGGCCATGCTCAGGGCCAGCACATATCTGGCACCACATGAATTTGCCTTTTGCAGGGTTCCCAGGCAGTAGCACAGCTGCAGCAGGTCCTGTGCCGAGCTCAGCACATAGCATCTGGAAAATAAAGATAGCATCCTGGACCTGTAGCCTTGTTCCTGACTTTATTTTGCCCTTCTGCTATCAGTGATGTGCTGAGGGTGAGATGAGTGACGGCAGTGTGCCATGTGCTTCGGCTGGGAGCCCCAGGCTCACTGTGCTGTCACAGATGTCCCATGGATGGACACTGCAGTGCCAGCGCTGTGTTGGCAGCCTGTGCCAGCCCTGGCACTGCTCAGGCACTGTTGCCTGGGGAGCCTGGCATGCCACTCACCCACACAACCTTCCACAGGGCCCCTTCACTGGTTGTGAAGGCTGAGCATGGGGATGATGATGCAGAACAACACGGAGACCAGGATATTGGCTGCCAGGGATTAGCCCAAGCTGGGCCGGTTGTAGTTCAGGTTGGCTGTCACAAAGTACAGGGTGACCACAAGCAGGTGGGCAGAGCAAGTGGAGAAGGCCTTGCACTGGCTGGTGGCCACTGGCATCCTGAGGACAGTGGCCAGGATGCAAAGGTAGGAGATTACAACAAGCAGGAAGGGACTGAGTCCCACAAAGATGCTGGAGACATGGAGGGCCAGCTCACTGGGGCGGGCGTTGCTGCGGGTGGCCCCTGGCAGTGGCAGCACGGTGCAGAAGATGTGCTGGAGCTGGGCAGCCCCGCAGAAGGAGAGCCGGGCCGGCAGGAGGGTGTGCACAGCCGAGTCCAGCAGCCCGCAGAGGCAGCAGCCGTGGCACAGGTGCCGCAGGGGCTGCTGCAGGGGCTGGCACAGGGGCTGCTGGCACACGGCAGCGCACGGTCGCAGGCCACGACAGCCAGCAGCACTCGGCCCCTGCGCACCGCACGGGGAAGAACCTGCGCACCAGGCACCCACCAGAGGAGACGGTCGCCTGTGGGCGCAGAGCGTTTACTGGGATCTTGGGCACCATCAGTCATGCATTTGTAAGATTAAGTGCTGGCAAATTCACTGCTCCCGATGGGAGTTTGTTTCTTATAGCTGCTTACCACAGGAAACTGTTAAAATTGTGCACTTTTTCCTGTTGGAATTGCTCCAGTGTCAGTTTTGTCTCAGTCATAATTTTCAGGTTCTCCAGCTGAAGACCATCCTGTTCGAGGGTATTTTCTCCTTGAGCACTGGGAGCAATACCAGGGTTTGCTAAGCAGAAGCAGAAGTAAGTTCTGATTAATTTCTCTTTCACTTGCTAGTTTGTCAATATTTAAAAAAAAAAAATTGAGAGGAAAATGTTCCATCAGACAATGAATTCTTCCTTGCCTGGCACAGTGACATCCTAACTTGTCACTCCATCCAGGATGTGCCAGGATGGGAAACCTCTGTGTGGGCAAGCTCTCAAGTAGTTGCACAGATCAACATATTCTTTAACTACTTATTCTGCACACTTTGGGGTTTCTTAAATTACTAATTCTGCACATATTGGAGAGGGACACCAGGACTGTATCATCCAGTGGTCTGGAAATCTCAGACGGTTGCTCTTCCTCCCACTCCAGCCTGAGCCAAGAACATTTGGATGAAGGAACAGCCCAGCCTGCCTGTCCCAGTGCTGCTGGGGGAGGGTCCTGCAGGGTGAACACTGGGGGAGCCCCTGGTGCAACTCCCCAGGAATTGCCTCCTGCCTCCCGCTGTCCCTGCTGCAGTGCCACACAGCATGCACATGGGTCTATGTTCACTGGAAATTCAGGCTGTGTGAGCCATCACAGCACTCAGGCAGCTGGTTTGTGGGGGCACGGGTCCCCAGTTGTGTGGGGTGAGAAGGGAAGGCTCTGTCCAGGACATGCCTGGATGCTGCTCCTACTGACCTGCTCATCAGAGGCAGGAGGCTGCTGACAGGTGAACCTGGCACTGCCAAAGGTGGGGACTTGCCTGTTGCACAGGAGGAATAGGGGACTCCAGGGAGCAGAGTGATAAAAATGTGAATAAATTCAATAGTAGGTGGTTGGGCATATAAGGGTTAGTCACCTATTCATGGTCCAAGCTGGGGCTCAACACCTGGAAAAAGAGGAGGTGAGCAAGAGGGATGTGGGCCCATCACACCAAGAAATGAACCTTGAGTTATGCAGGGACCGTGGGTGCACAGCAGTGACCCTGTGTGTCACAGAATGCAGGGAATGGTTCATGTCACTGCAGGGGCTGGAGAGCTCAGCTGGTGCCCTCCCCATACTGACAAATCCGGGCTGGATTGGACATGGAACTCCAGGGCTGCGCAGCAGCCACAGGAAGGTGCAGAGGAATGACCCTGACTTTCACCCTGGTGTGGAGCGATGCAGCAGTCAGCAAACACAGCCACAGTTCAGACATCCCAGATTTAATCAATTTGTCTTCAGACATCCTGTGCACCAAGGAATAGGAAGATATGGGAGGAGAATCCCCCTGTCCCCCTTGGACAGCACAGGAATGAGCCTGGAAAGAGCCTCCACCTTGTTCAACCCTTTTCCTCCCTCTCTTACTTGCACTGAAAGTGATTTCTCATGCTAACTCCAGACTGAGCAGGTGTTACCCTGTGCAGGTACCAGAGCAGATACACACCTCTGCCCAGGCAGACAAGGCCAGAAAGGCTGGATGAGGAGCAGAGAGGGAACACAGATGCCACCAGTGCCAGTCAGGTTCCTGTCCTTCCCTCCGGAGGTGGCAGGGACCCTTGTGATGGTGACACATGAGCCAGCCAGAGACCCCACTCTGCTCGTGTAGGAGCACATATGTGCTCCATACCTACCCAGGGAAGCTGCTCCTGCAGGAGGATGTGGTTCTCCTCACCAAGCCACTGCATCCATACTCACTCTGGTGAGCACAGCAGGTAGCCTGGAGCATTGAGCCCTGGCAGGTCGAGTCCTGAGCCTTGGGCGCACCAAGGCCCAGCATGAGGGGATGGCTGAACTGAAGGAACAGATAACAACATGGGATTCATTTCTCTTGGAAAGGGCTGGATGCCTCTACTGGAGGCAGCAGCAGCAGCAGCCACAGCCTGCCCAGACCACCCAGGAGCCCTAGGGGCCAGCGCCAGGTTCCCCCCTAGCAGTGCATGACAGGGACCTGGTGAAGCCCTGCCCTCTCCACCCCTCCTCACCTCCACAGCCAAGAGCAGAGACTGGACGGCACTGAGTCCTTCATAAGTTGTCCCAGGTGCTGCCTTATGTTCCATGTCTCAGCCATGCCCCGGGTGCTGTCTGCTTTGTCTTCCCTACATGATGAGAAGCCCATGTGTCCTCAATGCTGTGAGCGTAGCAGAAGCTTTTAACCCTGCAGGGGCCCTGGGGAGAGATTTCAGAGGTGACTCCTGGTCAGTGACAGAAGCAAGGAGCAGCACCAGTGAGATTGGAGCCCATGGGACCAAGCCCTTCTGACACAGGAGCCACATTGAGCTCCTGCCTTCCTCCAGGCTGTGCCAGGTGCAGACCAGTGCCAAACTCTGCTCCAGCCTTGCAGCTCTCAGGCACCTTGGCTGCAGCACCTGGGCATGGGAGCAGGCTGCTGGAGGGGCTGGGAGCTGCGGTTCCTGGGCCCCAAGTCCTTCCTACAGCCCCATTTTACCTCTTGCAGGACTGTGAGGTGTCTGCACCCGGCATTGTCAGCAGAGAGGAGCTGTGATGGGGGCTGGCCTTTGGCCAAACTGGCAGCACCACAGCTGTAGGGGCACAGCATGAGGTGACTGCATGGCACCTACACTCCCTGTGCTCTCACCACCTATGCTAACCATGCCCACTCAGCCCAATGCACAGCTCTCTGGAGGAAATTATATGGTCCAGAGGCCTGGGAGAGGACTTGGACAGGTGGGACTGAGCCCTGGCAGTGGCACTGACTGGACACAGAAGGCACCAAGCAGTGCCCAGAGTGTTTGAAGGGCTCAGCTGTGAGATGGCTCCGGCTCAAGCTGAGTGAACACTGCCTGTTCAGAGCCTGGAGCTATTCCTGACAGTAGGAGTAAGTTTAGCTGGAGTTCACCATGATGTGCCATGGAAATGTAAAGTGGGAACCCCAGGAAAGGAGGAGTGCCATGGGGAGTGAATCAAGTTGAGAGGTCAAGACAGCACCGTGATCTTTCTGCAGTGGGGAAGCAGTATTGCTTCACTGTGGTGTCCTTGCAGGTTCTGTTGGCAATCCTGCTGTCAGACTTCCCTGCACTGGCAATGTTCAAAGCGGCCCTTTTCCCAAATGTAACCATTGCAAGTGAGTAGAAAAAAACACCAAAACTTCAAAAATGGCAAGTGTGAGCCAGGAATTATCAGTTAATGACATTCCCAAGGAATATCCAAAAACGAAATCGCAACATAAAAGAAGAAAGGTGAAAAATAGTAAAGTTTAATAGTTACAAGAAAAACACACATATCTGAGCAAAATCTCTGGGAATCAATAAAACAACTGAGAAAAGATCAATAAAGTATCAACAGCACTAGGGACAGCAGCTCTCAGACCTGTGTGAAGATACACAGGATCCTGAGCAGATCCACTCTGGACACTGCTGGGGATAGGGACAGCAGTGATGTCCTGCAGATCCCTGGATCTGTACCTGGAACAGAACAATGACCATTTGATCCCAGACAGGAGGAGGAGGGAACACTAATATGGATGAGTTTAACCATGGCATCTCTGGGCAGTGCTTTCCTCCACAGAGCTTTGTCAGTCACTACCCAACACCTCAAGGAGCTCTGGAAGCACCTGGAGAGTCTCTGCCTTGGCTCTGTGATGTACCAGGGTACTGCTTTCCTGCCCCGAGCACAGAACAGCACACCTTCCCCAGCCTGAGCACTTGGGACTGCCCAAAGGAAATCCCCACAGTACAAGGCAATGTAACTAAAATGACAGCACTGTAAGGAGCCCGTAGGGAGACAGCCTAAATGGACTGAAACCCCGTCCAAGAACACATCTCACACGGCATCACAGAGAGAAACACAAACCAGCCTGCCAGGACCTGGCTCTGTATCTCCCAAATAAGGCCTTCTGCCCTGCCCTGTCATCATTCCATTACATATCTGGGTAATTCAATGGCCTTGTCCATCTCATTTCCCAAGGACACGGGACTGCCCCGGCACACAGTTAGGCCATGGACACTGAGGGCTCCAAGTGGTCTCACACGAAGAGCTATTGGCAATGCTCCTCACTTCCCAGCCCAGTTGCAGGTGAGCAAGGACAGGAGAGTTTATGTCGCCCTGCTGATGCTTCTCTTCATGCTCTTTTTCCTTCTTTTCTCCCTAAGGCACTGTGGGAACAGCCGGCAGGGAGAACCTGAGGCTTCCCATCAGCAAATCCAGGCCAATCCCACCTGGAACAAGCAACCCATCCTTCACCTGGCCCTTCACCAACTCACCTGTCCTGTTCACACTCAAAAAAACCCACGGGGCCAGTGAGGTGCATGGCCAGATTTTGTCAGCAGAAGCACTCCTAGGGATCTTCTTCCTACGGTACCCCAGCATCTGCCTGTTACACCAATAATCTGATCCCAGGTGGCACAACCTAATCTCAGGCAGCACAATGTGCATGAGGCTTTCCCTCTCCCACACTCCCTGAAACGTGGCACAACGGTGGGTCTGGTGCCCCAAGAGAGCGCTCACAGGTGCTGCCAGGTCAGCAAACCAAACCCTACCATGGGTAACTCAGGTCACCTCTGCCTCCTCTGCCCTGAGCACGCGGTGCACGCGCTCCTCGGCGCTGTAGTACAGCTGCCCACGGCGCAGCTGGGGCTCGTCCTGCTCGTACCAGCGCTGCTCATCAAACTCGGGGAAGAAAAAGGCAATTTCTCTGCTGGCTGAGGCAGGTGAGTCTGTCAAAAGAAAAGGAAAGGCAATGAGAGATGCCAGTCTGCCACCACAAGCATGTGTTGGATTCCAAAGGCACCTGGCTAGGTGTGCGTGGGGTCTGCAGAAGGGAACAAATTGTTCACTTGGAGACCCAGGACTAAAGCAAAGACAGACAAAGCACCATCATTCCTGCCTCCCCAAGAACCATCCAAGAATGTCAGCCCTACCTGAGCCATGGGTTGTGTTCCTAGTGTCTGTGAGGCCATAGGCACCTCGGATGGAGTCTGGGTCGCTGTGTCGGGCTCGGAACACTTTAGTGGGTCCCATCAGGGATCTCCAGAGAGGGACAGCGTTCTCATGGGCCAGAATGTAAGCCCACATGGGGCCACTGTGGCAAGGGCCCAGAAACAGCAGGAGAAAAGATTATGGAGAGCTCATTACAAACAGATTATTTGTCCTTACAAACCTGTACAATTCAGCTGCCATGGGTGGCCACTCTGGGCCCTGGCCTGCCCTGCCAGGCCGTGGGGAGGGGCACGGCTCTACCACGGCACCGAGGCCACGGCATTGGCACTGGTGACCTACTCCAAATGAAGACCTCTACCACCTTCGGGGGTGCCACCCACCAGGCACCACTGCTGTCACAGTAGGCTACGATCGCGACACTTCTCCCCCGCGGCCAGAGCCTCCCACCTCCGCACATCCCAGCGAGCCCCTCCACACACGGGTCACCCACAGCACGGGACTCCCCCGCACACTCGCGGCAGGTACCTGGCCATGAACTCCACCAGCCGCTGGTAGAAGAAACGCCCTGCGGAGAGACATAGACCGAGTCGGCACCGGCCCAGAGCCACCGGCCCGAGTCAGCATCCCGCTCCGGCAGCCCCTGAGCCCCGCTCGTACCTGCGTGCTCCTGGTAGAAGCGGCGGCTCTGCTCCGGGCCGCACCGCAGCTCCTTGGCGCGGACAATGAGGAACCGGTGACGGAGGATGGCGGCGTGCACGGCCTGCGGGAAGAGGCGGCGCTGGCGGAGGCGGGTCGTGGCGAGACCTGCTGTGCAGTGTCCTGCCCAGTCCGGCCCGGCCCGGCCCGGCCTGGCCCTGCCCGGCCCTCACTTCGCGCACGAGCGGATGCGCCACCGCGTCCGGCTTGAGCAGCGCCAGCGTCAGCTGCAGCCGCCGGGGGACCGCCATGGCGGCGGCAGGCACGGCACGGAGAGAGGGCGGGGATGGGCGGGGCCGGGCTGGGCGGAGTGGGCGGGGCCGGGACGGATCGCGCGGCGGCCGGGACGCGCAGGCGCTGCCATGGCGACGGCGGCTGAGGAGCGGGGCCGGGACGGACCCCGGGAGGAAGCCCCGGATGGGGCCCGGGATGAGGCCGCGGCCGGCGCTGAGGAGACGGTGAAGATCATCTGCCTGGGCGACAGCGCCGTGGGCAAGTCCAAGTGCGTGGGGCGCGGGGGTCCCGCGGGTTCGGGCGGGGGGCCCCGCGGGGACGGGCGGGGCAGCGGCGCGTCCCGCGGGCTCACGGTGGCACGTGCTCTCTCCGCAGGCTGCTGGAGCGGTTCCTGCTCGATGGCTTGTATCCTTGGGAGCGGGGGAGCGGTGCAGGCGCGACGGGAGGCGGTGTCGGCCTGGCCCGGTGGTCGCGGCGGAGCGGGGTCTGCGCCTCTCCGTCGGCTCCTTAACGCGCCGCAGCCGTCCCCAGCAGGTCTCCACGTTCGCCCTGACGCTGTACCAACACCGCGCCCGGGTGGGCGGGCAGGAGGTCCGCGTGGGTGAGTGGCGCCAGCCCGGGGGCATGGAGTGTTCCCGGGGACAGGCGGTGCCATGGCACAGGGAGCAGCTGGCAAGTGGAGATCCCCTCGGTCTGGGTCTTGCTTACGTGTTTTGATAGACAACAGCATCGTGACAAGTCTGGTGCCCTTCTGTGACGGGGCTGCAGCATTGGTGGATGGGGCAAAGTGACTGCCGTCATCCCCCTGGGCTTGGCAAACTCTAGGGCACTGTCCCCACAATGACCTGGGCTCTGAGCTGGAGAGACGGGGATTGGATGGATGGGTGGACCATTGGAGGATAAAGAATGGTCTGGATGACCACATGGAGTCACTGGTGATGGCTCGTTGGGGTTGGGGCTGACAATGTTCAACATCTTCATTGTGACACGGACAGTGAATGCAAATGTGGTCTCATGGGTGTGGTCTCTGTCTGAATTTGGGCAGTTTAAGAAAGTCACTGTCCAGCAGGTCTGACACAGAGTCCAGTCAGGCACAGTATCAGTGCAAAGGAATCCCTAAGGAATCTGGCTCATTTGGCTTTGGGTACAGTGCCACACTTGAGTCCAGCTGGCAAGAGGTGTGACTACATTGAGGTGCTTAACTGAAGCTATGCCAATTTGTAAAGCAAACCCGACTCAAGTGTGAGCCTACAAATCCAGTGAGAGGTGGGGGATCTCCACCTGGGCTGCACCACCAGCAAAAGCCACAGTGGTGTCCAGCTGATGTACACAGAACTTCATGGACTGAGACCTGTTTGCTTCTGGCTGACTTTCCTTCAGCACCTCTCTGCTCCTGGGAGAGCGGAGTCAGGTGTCTGCAAGAGGAGCTGGAGCATTTCCCATGGCAGGGCCCCGGCTGACCATCACTGGGTCAGAAATCAGCAGTGTCCAGCAGTTTCTGGAGTTTTAGGTAGTTTCCTGTTGTCATCCCTAGTGACAGAGTGCCAGACATTGCTACCGCTCTTTGCACTTCTGCCTGTCTTGGTCCAGCTGTCCCATACAACTCGTGTCACTGGTGGCTTCTCCTTTGTTGATGGCCACTGCCAGCACAGGCCACAGCTGAGCCTGTAAGGAAAGATCCTTACAATTTCTTAACCCTGGAGTGTTTCAGATTGGTGAGGTGAAACTCAGTTTGTGTCCTTGAGCAGGTGGGCTGGGCTTTGCCTCCTGGGTGTAAGTTGTGAGAAGAACAGAGCACAGTGAGCTGTTTTTGCATTACAGACTTCTGGGACACGGCGGGCCAGGAACGGTTCCGGAGCATGCACGCCTCCTACTACCACCAGGCCCACGCCTGTATCATGGTGAGGAGGTCTCAGCTGGGACCCGTGGGATTTGGCTTCAGAATGGTCTCAGTGACACTTGGCCTTTGTGTTACTTTTATGGTTACACTGCCATGTGCTCCTTGTCTTTTCCAGTGGTTTAAAAAACTTTCCTAGATTGTTCTTCCTTCTCTTACCAGATAAACCCCCTGTAGATGGACCTGGTTAGCTCTGGTCTGTCCCTCCTGGTAACACTTTCCTCTATCCCCTGGCTCTGCTGTCTTCTCAATGTCCTCATGTTTGCCCCTGTTCCCTGTTTTGTTGTCTCCTCACCTATTCAGATCTCCCGGTTTGCCCTGTTGCTGTCACTTTCCACTGTTCCTCACCACCTGGGAGCCCCAGTGATTTTCATTGGTGATTTAGTTGTCAGAGCAGAGGAGGCCACATCTGATCCTGCTTGGCACAAACTGTTCCCAGTGCCAGCTCCCTGTGTGGGTGGCAGGGACTTGCAGAGGACACCATGACAGTGTAAAGGACAACAAGGGGCTGTTTCCTGCTGGCTGGGCTTGGGGATACTGTCCCTTTCTCTTTCACCCTTTCTAATAACACCCAGTTCCCTTTGTCTTGTCATCCTGGGAATGTTCTGGGTTCTGTCCTTGTGTTGGTCAGAGCTGTCCTGGGTCAGTCAGAGCTGTGCTGGGCTGGCCCCGGGATAGGTGGTTCTCTCTTGGAAGGTGTTTGATGTGCAGCGGAAGGTTACCTACAAGAACCTCAACACCTGGTACAAGGAGCTGAGGGAATTCCGTCCAGAGATTCCGTGCATTGTAGTGGCCAACAAGATTGACGGTGAGTGTACCTTCTGCTCCCAACTTGCCAGGGTCATGGTGGGATTTGCTCCTGTCTTGACTGAGAACGAACGTCCCTTGTCCATTGAGTCCAGAGGATTTCCTCAGTCTGCCTCAGCTGGCTCCTGTGCTGACCTCAGCTGCTGTCCTGCAGGTGCTTGTCCTGTGTCACCAGCAATTAAAAGTGCAAATTTGATCCAATTCAGTTTTATTCAAGTGTTGTTTTTCCAGTTCTGTCCTTACCACACTGCCTAGTCATCCATCAAGAACCTAAAAGTGATTGGAGTAGCACCTGGTCAAAAATGGCAGCAAAAGGAGGCAAAAGCTGTTCTGTGGTTTCCCTGGACCAGTCAGGGATGGCCTTGGTGCTGCTCCTTCAGCCTGCACAGACTCTTCTGTGCTGAAGTGTCTCAGTGTATTGGCTGACAAAGCTAATGACCTGGCTCTGCAGGAGGCTGGAACGTTCCCTCTCCTGGGGAATGCCAGCCAGCCCTTCCTGATTGCTGTCACTGGGCTCTGGCTTGTCTGGGTCAGCAGGGGCTGACGTGTCACACAGAAGACACCCACCTTCTGGACCTCCTGCCATGTCTGACTGACTATATCTTCTTTGTCTGCCCCCAGTGGATATGAAGGTGACCCAGAGAAGCTTCAATTTTGCCCGGAAGTTCAGTTTGCCCTTTTACTTCGTGTCTGCGGCTGATGGCACCAATGTGGTGAAGGTGAGATTGGCGTTTGACTGCTGGACTTGGTGTCCATGAGGCCCTTGGCAGCCCAGAGACATGGGGCCTGCTGTGGGCACAGAGAGCAGGAGGTGGTCCATCATTTCAGCTCCATGTGAGAGGCTGGTAGCTATAGAGAGCTGCAGAGAGGTTTTTTCCCCTTGGGATGTGGGAACAGTCTCCATCTGCTACAGAAGCCCAATGCCCATGTGCCCCATCCTGTGAGTGACAGGCCTTGTCCTTCCCACCAGCTCTTCAATGACGCCATCAGACTGGCCGTGGCTTACAAACAGCACTCGGGAGACTTCATGGACGAGGTCCTGCGGGAGCTGGAGGTGGGGAAGGCTCTGTCCCTGCTCCGTCCTGAGTCCTGTCAGATGAGCAATTCTGCCCTTTTTCCCTTGTGGCAAAGGGGGGAAACTGCAGCGTGGGAAGCTCTGCCCTTTGCTGGTGATCCTGGGGGCTTTGTGTGCTGCTCATGTCTGGGCTGGGAAGGGGGAAGGGGGAACCGTCACAGGAGCTCTCACTGCCCTAGGCAGAGTCTAAAAGAGCCACAGCAAATACAGTTGTTGCATTCTCTGTAATTTCTCAGCAGTTCCTTGTCCTGCTCCTTTCCAGAGCTTTGACCTGCAGAAGACAAGCAAGGATTTGTCAGATACAGGGAAGAGCTGCACTGAAGAGGAGCCCTCATCTGCCTAGACCCCAAGCCTGGTTTTCCCTTGGCTCTGGACTGCTGGGGCCTGCACAGAGGACAGTGATGTTTCTCGTGCCCTAGAGCTGTGGTGATGGGCAGTTGGGCCTCTTCCCTTCTTGTGGGAGCCTACCTGGGCAGGATCTTCATTGGCTCGGCCCTCGCTGCTGCACATTTCACTCAGGGGAGGGATCGGAGAATCCACATGATTCCACATGGATCATTCCTACCACTCCTTTAGGACAGAGCTGGCTAGGAGAAGTGAGCCATCTTAGACCTGCAGGAAGGTTCCTGCTCAGATGCTGTAGTGGTACCTGCTGCAGAAAGCAAACACTAAAGGCCATTTTTTACAAAGCTATGAGATGGCATCCTCCCCGCACTGCTGCTGTAAGGAGGCAGGCCCCAGGTGGTGTAAGGCCACAGGCCAGCCCAGCCTGCTCCCAGCTGAGCCGGTGCTGCCTCAGTCCACCTGTGACCTCTGCTGCAACATCCCTGGGCTCCCATCCCCGTTCTGCCCCAGATCCCATGGGCTGCTGAGCACAGGAGGTTTCTCCTTCCAGGTCTGTATGGCTGACACAGGTGGGTTCACACCCATGGGCTGGTTCTGTCCCAGCTTGTTAGATGTGGCCATTACTCT
>WAAE01002492.1:61673-134774 GCA_013400495.1 Nicator chloris | reverse complement strand
TGGCTGAAGGCTTTAGGCTGGTGGATTTTGATGTGTTCCTGAGGATTGTGGAGGTTTTTACAAGTGGTGCCGTCTCTTGCCAATTTGAAGAGGCTGAAGCCATCGACTCAGGCTGAGATTTGGTTTTCACAGCAGTATTTAATATTATTGCTTTTGTTGTCTGTTTTGTCCAATTTCCATTATTTTGCTGTGAATTTCCTGTAATAAAAATAGATTTTTATTTGCTATGTTTCTATAATGTTAGCTCTTCCTAATTCTCTTTAATTTTCAAATGAATTTGTATGTATCCATTTTTTATTTAAATAGTTTTTTACTTCATTTTTCCTAATTTCACTATGTCACTACTTTTGAGATTTCTTTTATCCATGTTTTTTTAAAAATATGTCCCTGTATTTACATCTCATTGGATATGAATGATTGAAGAGACCAAGGAATCATTTGCTGATCAAGTACTGTCTTATATAATGTTACTTCAGAGTCTCAGAATGGTTTGTGTTGGAAGGGATCCAGAAAATCATTTTGTTGCACCCCCTGTCATGGGCAGGGACATCTTCCACTGCCGCAGGCTGCTCCCAATCCCATCCAACCCGGCCTTGGACACTTTCAGGGATCCAGTTGCAGCCACAGCTGCTCTTGGCAACCTCTGCCACCACCCTCACTGGGAACAATTCATTCCTAATACCTGTCCTAAATCAACCCTCTCTGAGCTTAAAGCCATTCACCCGTGTCCTGTCCCCCATCCCTTGTCTCAAGTCCCTCTCCAGCTCTCTTGGACTCCTTTTACGCTCTGGGAGGATCTCTAAGGTCTCCCTGGAGCCTTTTCTTCTCCAGGCTGGAAAATCCCCTTTGCCTCAGCCTGGCTCCATATGAGGGCTGGTCTATTATTGTACTTATCTTGGTGGCCTCTTCTGGACTCAGTCCAACATGTTGAGTGATCTCTGGGCCTTTACCCCTTCAACAATGGTGTGATCACAAAACCTCTTGCACTTAATCTGTTCCTTCCTGCACTCAAATCAATAGACATGTCCAGCTGGAGGTTCTCTGAAGAGATCTTCAAAGAGCAGTAGAACCAGGATGTTCTTTGCAGCTGAACATGTGCATTCCCATGTGCAAGGTATCCCAGTTTCCTCCACTGCAATTCGGAAGAGCCATTCATTTTTTTTCCGAATAATTTGAATTCTAATTCTGTTCTCCAAAATATTTGCAAGATTCCTAACTTTTGTCATTCCATAGATAATCTTTCAAATTATTTAGGAGAAACTGTCCTCAAGGTGGAGAACTGATGGCATTTAAAATGTAATCTCACTTACTGCTAGGCAATAATTGTTACGGATTTTTTAATCCAAGTTTTTTCATCCAAACCCAGAAAAGAACAGTAGCAGCCAACTATGAGGATGTGCCTCTACCCTGGATGATTTCTTCTTTTAGGGAAGTGTTATGTAAATCACTGTTAAAGTTTATTCTCTGATTAAATTCTTAGTCCAGCTGAGGGTTTCCCTTTGGCTGAAACCGTTTGTCAAAAAGGAAATTGAATCAGGCTGTATCAATCTGTTCCTTTTCTTACTTCTTAACACTTTATTATTTTAGTAATTATTTTTAAGATTCTTCTGCTTTTTGCACTAAAGCTAGTTAGCAGAAACTCCCCAAACTCCTTCCTTTCCAATGAGAAATCACATTCCTACACAGCCCCATCTTTTTGATGTCCCCAGTTTTCCATGGAAAAGAGGGTCAAAGACTCTTCAGAGTTTTCTGGAACAGCTTCTCAAGAACACTGCGCTGTTTTGAGATTTAAATATATGTTTCACTGAGGGACATCAGTCACGTCTGTAATTCCCAGATTTCAAAGGAGTAGTAGATACCTAACTAGCTGAATACAGGGGTCAAGAAAAACACTCTGAACAAGTCCAACATTTTTCAAAATACTCTGAACAAGTCCAACATTTTTCCAGCTGCTTTTTATATAAGCATTACATATTCATAGTCTGTTTTTTTCAAGCCTTCTGAATTGGCAACACCTAAAAAAACTTGCTATTCATCCATGGCTCTTTCATTGGTGACAACACAATAGCCGTGGGTTTGTCACCCCAATTAAATTCCCCTGTTCCCCTGAGGTGCACACAAATGTTCCAAACCATCTCTATGGTGTGGTTCTAGGGAGGGGCTCATTCTATAATAATCCATCACTGGAATCACACCCCGGCCTCTCCCCTGTCAGGTTGGTTGTGTCACCTCAGGAGATTCTCCTCTGGTAAAGCATTCCAGAGTTGTTAGTAATGCTCGGGCTTGACGCCCACCAGGAAATGAGCAGGGCTGGCGTCCTGCCTCAGGTAGTGCCGTTAGGAGAGGAAGGATGGGGAAGGGAGAGAGGGACTCCAACCAAGCTCTTTCAAATGCAAGGAATCACTATCACATCCCAGCATCCTCACAAACAACTTCACGGGATCGTGGAATCATAGTTTAGCTATAGTTTGGTTTCCCCTTGCCTTAAAGCCCATCTTGTTTCATCCCTACCTTCCACTATCCCAGGCTGTTCCAAACCGTGTCCAGCCTGGCCTTGGACACTTCCAGGCCAGGGGATAGAGCAGCCACAGCTGCTCTGGGCAACCTGTGCCAGGGCCTCATCATCCTCTGAATTCTTGGCTAAAATCTCATCCCTATCCCTTTGAAGCTATTCTCCCTCATCCTGTCACTCCAGGCCCTTGGAAATAGTCTCTCTCTCTC
This sequence comes from Nicator chloris, assembly GCA_013400495.1. Taxonomy (NCBI): domain Eukaryota; kingdom Metazoa; phylum Chordata; class Aves; order Passeriformes; family Pycnonotidae; genus Nicator; species Nicator chloris. The sequence goes on along the minus strand of WAAE01002492.1, from coordinate 132,053 downwards.
TCTCTCTCTCTCTCTCCATCTTTCTTGTTGGCTCCCTTCAGGTTCTGGAAGGCCACAGAGTCACCCCAAAGCTTCTCTTGTCCAGACTGGACAACCCCAGTTCTCCCAGCAGGGCTGCTCTATCCCTTTGATCCTCCTGCTGCCTCCTCTGGACTCTTTCTCCTGTGCTGGGACCCCCAAGCTGGAGACAGCTCTGCAGGTGGGGTCTCACCTGAGCCAGGCAGAGTCACACCAAATCTCTTCGTTGTCACATCTCACCAGCTGCCCAGTGGAAGGGAAGAATTTCTGTAGGGTTTTTGCAGGTATTTGTTGTACCTGCACTCCCTGAGTTTGCTCTACTCCCACCTGCACTGCCAGGGGCTGCGTGGCCACAGGAACACAGTGCAAAGCAAAGCACTGAGCTGTCCCTCTCAGCAGGGCTTGTCACCTGGGATCCAGCCCAGAGCAAGGCCCAGCTCTGTCTGTTATACACAAAAATAATGCCCTGTCTCTTCCCCATTCCTAAATCTTTGTGGTCTTTCTGGATTCCTGACTCAGTCAAGTGATGCTCTGGTATTTTGTGCATGAGAAGGCTTAGAAAACTGCAGAATATTACAAATAACAGGTGTGGTAATATTAATGATAGAACAGAATGGAAGGTCAGAGGAGAGTCAGTGAAAGGAAGGGGCAGCCAGTGTGGCAATGAGTAAATTGATAGTAGCTCCTCAAGCTTTGTTTCTACTCACAGACCTATCCTTGTCTTTTGTATTCACATTAATGGTCACGATATTGAACGCTGTGGAGTTTCCAGAATTTAGGATGCACATAAAAAACACTGGAGACACAGAACACAGGGAATGGCTTCCCACTGCCAGAGGGCAGGGTTGGATGGGATATTGGGGAGAAATTCTTCCCTGGGAGGGTGGGGAGGGGTTGGGATAGAATTCCCAGTGGCTGCCCCTGGATCCCTGGAAGTGTCCAAGGCCAGGTTGGATGGGGCTTGGGGCACCCTGGGACAGTGGAAGGTGTCCCTGCCATGGCAGGGGTGGGACTGGATGGGCTTTAAGGTCCCTTCCAATCCAAACCATTCTGTGCTCTAAAATATATATATATATAATATCAATATAAATAAATGTAAATGTAAATATAAATATAAATGTAAATGTAAACTAAATTTAAATATGCCTATAAATATGTGTAAATAGAAATAGAAATAGAAATAGAAATAGAAATAGAAATAGAAATAGAAATAATATAACCATAACTATAACCATAACTAAACTATAACTATAACTAACTATAGCTATTAGATATAAATATAAATATAAATAATATAACCATAACCATAACTAAACTATAGATATAAATATAAATGTAAATATAAGTGTAAATACAAGTATAAATATACGTATAAATAATAGATATAAAAATATAAATGTATATTATATAAAAAATATATTTCTTATTTAAAAAATGATACAGATCTCCATAAATGTCAGTAATAAGAAGGGTTTTTCCTCAAATGTGTAGTACTGGAATCCCCATACCTTGGTGCATTTCTATTTTTATATATTCTATATTGACATATACATTATTTGCTATATAAACACCTAGAGGATGGTTAAATTCCTCCTTTTTTTCTGTACTGCCTGGAGGTTTTAAGCCATTCCTGGCCATGCCTAATAACCTGTTATGAGGGATTTTTCACAATAGTAAAAAGGGGACCAAACACTCCCCTGGCAGGGGGATCTGGTGATGCACAGAGCTAAACTCTTCCTATCCCACCTCTCTGCATCCCAAACTCCTCTGGGAAGCAGCCACACATTTCTAACACTAATTGGATAGATTCATATTTAAGCAGCAATTTTGCAGACATTAAAATATTCACATTAAATGGCAAACTCCAGGATTACTGACCCTTGTCCTTCTAAAGGAACATTTGGCAAATCCACCGAGAATTCACCCAAATATCAAAGTTCCCTCACTGCAACGCAGCAGGGATTTCCTGATGCCAGTCAGAAATTCCTGCCAGGAGTTTCCATGCTCTACATCAAAGGTGGATTTCTGGTTTCTTTTGCAGTGCAGTGGGGGAAGTGGAATATTTTCATGTCCACCTGCACTTAAAATCTGGCTCTGGGCAGGAATCCTCGTGCAGATTTCTATTTTCTAACACAAAACCAGCCTAAATCATACCAAGACATGGTAAATTAACTGAAATAAATATAATTTTATTAATATTAAAAACTCCAAGTGTTTTTGAGCCCATATACTCCAAAACAATGTTTAGCTCCAGTGTTTCCCCTCTAATTCAGAATTAAAACAGCCTTAATTGCCTTTAATTTAAAACTAATTTCAATTAAGCTGCTGGTTGTGTGAACAAAGACATTTTATATGTTGGCACCAATGCACTTAGTCTCCAGTAATTTGAATTAATTAATTAATTAACTCTGGGACTTCAACTCCTAAGTGTCCTATTTATTCCATAAAATAAAACTTATAAACCTGTGAGTAACCACTACCACAAAACTGCTTTTCCATACAGAAATCGAGTAATTCCAGCTTGATTAAAAAAAAATAAATTAAATTTTAGATGAGTAAATGCCTTCTAAATTTTAAATTCAGAGACATTTCCAAAGCTAATTTTCATGTTACAAGAAATATAATTTCAGAGACTGGAGCACTCCAGACCCTCTGTCATTTCATTGCCATTAAAATTGTCATTTTTACCCACTTTTTCAAAAAATACACAACCAGAAAATATTGTAAAATTCTCAAAATGCTTTCAGCTTGATTATTTTCTATTAACAATTATGATTTGGATTCCCCCCCTTTTTATGATTTCAAAACTCAGCTGAGGAATGTAGATGAGCTGTTTATAGAGTAAATATTAACATCTCATTCATCTCTTTCAGAAAACAAAATTAACTTTGCATGCTAAAACAAATGTTGCTATTTATATTTTGGCTTTTGTTACATGAAATTAGATCAGCTCAGCTTTGGCAATTCCTCTGTATTTATATTCAATAAATCTGAAAAATAAATGTTGTCCTCTCTCTTATTTTCTTCTTTTAACTGATAAGTAGAAGTGCTAAAAATTGGCCAGACCATGAGCAAGATCAGCCTATCACTCCAAAGTGATTTGAGAGTTTTCAGTTGTATCACAAATTCTGGATAGATTTAATCATCAATGTTGTTTGAAGTGATTAGATGGGAATAAAACCTGTTTGGTTTTTAGTTTTAGTGGTCATCATTTAAATTACAAAATCTGTTCAACTGTCCAATATACTGACAGTTTTTCTAATAAAAAAGTAAATCAGATATTTTTTTCAATTAAGTAATTAAATAAATGTTACTTACCAAGAGAGCAGCACAATGCAATGACAACGCACAAAACCTTCATCTTAGATCGGGATAAATTTATCGTCCAATCCATCCTTTTTTTTTTCTGACACAATCAGAATTTTCTGACAAGATCAGAAATTTTCCCCAGCTCCCTTTGGGATCTGCAGCTCTGGGCAGCACAGGAGTGACCCTCACCCGGGAGGGGACGAGATGAGTGTGATGGTCAAGGGGGAAATGTTCTTAAACTCCAGCCCCTTGCATAACACCAGCCCTTGGTGGAGGTTTGGGCCACACCTGTACCTGCCAGCCCGAGGATTTTCAAATTAGAGCCTGGTACTTTCCCTCTAGGGAAGGTAAATAAGAAACTCTCTGCTTGAAAAGGTCAGCGGGAGTGAATCTGAGCATGAAAGGAGCAGGAATGGGGACAGGTCTACACCCCTGACGGCCACAATCACACATTCATCTCGCAGATATTTAAGTTCAGGGTGGACACGGAGACAGGAGTTTGGCTGGGCTTGGAGTTTGCATTTCAGCGGCGCAGCTCTGGGGTGAATGATGAGCAAACATTTCCTGATGCTCCCTGTGGCTCGCTGGGAGCAGCACGAGCCCGGGGTGATCGAGAGGAAAAGGGCTCATCCTTCCTTCCCAGCACCAACTCCTGGGGACCAAAGGGACATCCACTGCCAAAACTGCAAACTGACAGCTTGGCACCGTCTCAGGCATCCCCTGGGATTTCCCCCCTGGAGGATGGACCAAGGGATTCAGGAGAACTTCTCTGAGGGAATGGCCAGGAGTGAACCCGCAGGTAAAGGGGCAAAATCCAGCAAATCCACACCTTGCTCTTGCAAGTCCGTGGGGTGCTGGATAAAGTTTAAGGAGGAACTGCCACACCTCTGAATCCAGATGAGAATTTAAAAGGTTTCCAATTATTTTGAGCCATCACCAATATTGAGTTGGATGCTTTATCCCTTTATTTCTTGATCAGGATTGATCTACAGGTGAACAGACTCTCTTTGGGTTTTGGTTCCTTCATCCCTCAAGTCTTGTCCCTGTTCTCTTTCCAGAATCCTGTTCCTCTTTTCTCTCACACTTCTTTCAAACCCAAATTTCTTGTTCAAGGTGAACCCAGGAAAAAGAAATTCTCATTTGCATTTTCCATCACTTTTTATTTAATTCTCACTAAACCCTGTGCTCAGGAAAGGCCCAAAACCTTTTCAATCCCTGATGGAGAGGCTTCATCACCAGCTCAGTTCCAGGTTTAGAGGGACAATTTTTCAACAGATGCCTGAAGAAAGGCAAAAGTTTGTCTGGATGACCTGGAAGTTCTCTGGAAACCAATTCTAATTCACTCAGCTGGAGGTTTTTATGAGTTGTTAATTAAATGCTTAGTTTGGATTGAAAAGTTATTTTATTCTTATACAACTTGTAGGGGACAGTTCTGCTTTGAAAATCCAAGTGGTTTTTTGTGAATGCTGGAGATCATTTATATTAAAAGAACCTTTTTCACAGGTAAAGAAGCAGTAAACACTGGCATACACATTAATAAAATTAATTAAATTTAGTTTTCCTAACTGAGAAACTTAGATGGGTTTTAGAAGCCTGGATTCCTTCACATAAATGTTATTTCTCTGTAAAATTTCTGTGATACAAAGACCCTCTTCAGTGCTTGGAGAACACAGAAAGATGAAAAGTTCCTCCCAGAGTTGCTGAAATTACCTCAAGCACACCTGTCACGATGTGAGGGACTGACGTGCGCCCGCTCCTGCCTGGTTGTGCAAGAATTGGGTAAATTGACCATCCTTGACCTTTCCTCAAGTGTTACTAAGGGAGAAACAATTTGTGATTCACAACTCATTTCTGCCTGGGTCGCCTCTTTGACGTGATCTGTCTTTGGCTTCATCTCCCTGCACAAAAAAAGGCTGATAAATTGGAGGGGAAGGGGAAAATCATCCCAGCTTTGGAGGTAAATAAACCAGGCGTAAATAAAATACTCAAATTGAAACAAAGGAGCTTTGGGGATGATTCTGGGGGTCTCCTAGGTTAAGCAAAAAGGCACACCCCCCTGTTTTCACTTAGAATTTGAAGTACAAACAGCCCAGTGGACTCTGTTTATTTTAATTTGAGTCTCAAAATCCTAGATGGAAGAGCTCCACACACACCTGCACCAAGAGGGAGGCCTGGTACTGTTAAAAATTAAGATTTCAATGAATTTTTGCAGGCAAAACCTCCTCGTGGCAGTAGGTCCTACCCCAAACACCTCTGTGATTTAAAGGTGATGGTTGCTACAGGGATGACATGAGAGCCCTTGGAACAAAAGCTGCTCTTTGGTGACGTCTCTGCAGTCACGTTTACATAATCCAGCATCGTTTCCTTCTATCAGAACTGGCTGTTTGCACCTCTCTGGCAGGGACACGTGGCTGCACACACTCCTGATTCCACCCAGTAAATGAAAGTGAAGGGAAAGGCCTGACTGGTTTGGGAGGGATGCAGCACCTTGAGAAAAGCTGTGGGTTACTTCATAATTTCCTTTTGAAACCTGCCGTTTGAAGCAGGAATTAACTTCCTGAAGAGAACTTCAGCTCTGAAACAGGAACAATTCCTGCACTTGTGCTTCTGGGGCTCAGTGGGAATGAAATAGCTTGAGAAGGAATTCACAACAACTTTCATTCTTTGCCTGTCCCATGTCAATGAATGCTCACTAAACTCTGATTGATTTATCAGGTTTTACCAGGAGGTTTTGTAACCAAAGACTTCCTTCTGCTGGCATTAGAAGAGAACTGCATTTGAAATCCAAACCATCCCAGGGCTGAGGAAGGAAGTGGTTCCCCCTATTTGATTCTCATTTACCTCTGGATTAGGGCATCATCTCAGTTTATCCCTGCTGTCTGAACAGAAATCCTCTCAGCAGCTCCTCTGCCAGGTGTACCCCACACCCAAAGCCACCTGTGACGCAGGTGACTCCCTAAAATTAGAACGTGACTCAGTGTTGAAAGCTAAAAGGAGAATTTGGACAATGTTTCCTGAGAGTGGGTGCTCAAACCAAAACCTTTGGCTGTTGAGTGACCCCAACATCCCTTGGTCTGCACGGGGGGATCCAGAGCCTGCAGTGGAGAACTGAAACAATTCCACAGCCCAGGGAGAGTTTCTGAGGGAGGAACCAGACACAGATAATGCACCACAGAGGAAAAGTTTCCAGAAAATCACGTGAAATCTCCCTGGTTTAAGGAATATGGACACATTTCAGGTGACACTGGAAGAGAAGAGAAAACATTTCTGAAGGAAGACACAGTTCACAGCATCCCAGAACCAGCTGGGTTGAAAGAAACCTTAAAGAAAATCTCATTTCTCAACCTGCCATGGGCAGGGACACCTTCCACTAGAAGGATGATGATCTGCCGCCAGATAAACTGGTTCAAAACACTAAATACAATAAAAGAATCAGCTGATCACTTTTAATAAATCCATGGAAGCCCTCACCTGCCACGAGGCTCTTCAGCCAGGCCAGGACGTCCATCCCAGAGGAGTTCCTGGAGCTCAGTGGCCTCTTGCACTCAGTCCTCGTGTACTGAGTGGGTCTGGGCAGCCCCCTGGGGCCAAGGAATGTCCCTGCAGGACCCCCAGTGCCCCCAGGTGCCACCAGAGCTGTCAGTGCCCGAAGGGCGGCTGCAGAAGGGCCCCCAATTCTGCTGCTCCTGCGCTGGAGGCCCCGGGCTCTGGCACTGATGGAGACGTGCGGGGCTGGAAGGGGAGAAGATCCTTCAGCATCAGGGGCTGCGACAGGGGGAGGCTGGGGAGGGTCCCCAGTGCCACCCTGGCGGCGGGGGGACAGCCATGCGTGTGCCCTTTGTGTCACGGGGGGCTTTGGGCCACGGCTCCAGGGCTCTGCCAGCACCGGCGAGGGCTGGAGGGGCTGCGGGGCCAACTCATCCACGGTGCTCTGCCCAAGGAGGGGGGCCCAGGGCAGAAATCTGTCACCCAGGGCTGTCCCTGTGCCCGTCCCAGAGCCACAGTTCCCCTCTGGTGCTCCCACAAATCCCAGTGAGGGGCGTTTGGCCTCTGGCAGCTTCACCCTGATCCCTGCCACGTCCTTCACGCCGGGCACCAACCTCCTGAGACCTGCTGGGAAACAGAGAGGGCTCAATAAGCAGCAGAAATGAGAGGATTAGGAACGTGAGGAGAAGACACTTGTTGTTGGTTTTTTGGTTTTTTTTTCATTTTTTCAGTTAATTGATTGATTGATTTAGTTAATCAATGCTGGGCACTGCCCAGGCTCCCCAGGGAATGGTGCCAGCCCCAAGGCTGCCAGAGCTGCAGGAGCGTTTGGCCAACGCTCTCAGGGATGCTCAGGGTGGAATTGTTGGGGTGTGTGTGCAGGGCCAGGGGCTGGACTGCTGATCCTGTGGGTCCCTTCCAGCCCAGGATCTTCTGGGATTCTGTGTGATTTTGGAGTTTTTGGGGAGATTTGAGTTTGCTGCTTTTCCTTTGGGATCTTTTATCTGAACCAGGTCTCCTGATCCATCTGCTCCAAACGTAGCCAGTGGATGTAGCAGAGCCAGGACTGTTCCAGCCAGGGACTGGAATCCCTCTTGCCCAAGGAACCCTTCAGTATCAGGAGTGAGAGGCACATTGGAGGGAGCAGCTCCTCCTCAGCCCAGCAGGAGATAGAGGCTTCTCTGCAATAATTTATGTATTTATAGAATCATAGAAAGAATTGGGCTGGAAGGGACCCCAGAGCTCACAAAGTTCCACCCCCTGCCATGGCAGGGACACCTTCCACTATCCCAGGTTGCTGCAAGCCCCATCCAACCTGTCTGGATTTACACTTCTTTGTTTGTTTGTTTTATAATCTCATGTAAGGAGTTTCTCTTTTTGTTTTGGTTTCTTCTTTCCATTCTGAATTTCCACCTCATGGCTCTTGCTTTAGTCACCTAATTCTAGCATTTTAAGATATCAGATATTGGTAGAACCTTTATGTGAGAGAAACTGGGGGGGTTAGGGCTTTAAAAATGCAATTAAATCTTTTTTTCTAGGAGTTATTTCCTACACCACAGTAATTTTTATATTCTTGTATTCCTAGACTCAACTGCAGTTTTACTCCTGAGTGTTGAAGCATCAAGACAGGTTTATGTAGGAAGAAATTTTAGACACATTTTTTTGCTCATGCTCAACTCTCAGATATCAGATATTTGCAGTTCAGGGGTAAAGAAATCACTGCAGATAATTGGGTTTTGTGCTTATCCAAATAATGGAATTTGGGAACAATCCCAGCAAGTGTTAAAATGTCTCTCCCTGAACTCTTCCTAAAAAAAATTTGGGCCTCACTGCTGCCTGATCCAGGTATATGTATGGAATCATGGAACGGTTTGGGTGGGAAGGGACCTCAAATCCCATCTCATCCCACCCCTGCCATGGGCAGGGACACCTCCCACTGTCCCAGGCTGCTCCAGCCCCCTCCAGCCTGGCCTTGGGCACTGCCAGGGATCCAGGGGCAGCCACAGCTGCTCTGGGCACCCTGTGCCAGGGCCTCCCCGCCCTCCCAGGGAACAATTCCTTCCCAATATCTCACCTAAATGTCCCCTTTTTTCAGTTTGAAAGAGATTTGAAAGATTCAGATCTCCTTCCTTTGGGTACTCAGAGGGAAAAACAGCAAGAACAACTTCCACCCACAAAGGCTCCGGTGTGTGCCTGTGTCAGTCCCCACTCCTGTCCCTTTTACAGCTTTGACAGCACACAGCAAACCTCCCCTCCCACCACAGGGAATATGCTCAAATCTTAACTATTTGGGATTTTTTTTTCTGTCTTTTTCATCCCCAAAATAATCCACAATGATTAGAAAGTGTTTCATTACCTTCCACCTTGAGTTCCTGCCTCTGCACTGTGTGCACGTGCAGGTACAGATATTTTTCAGGAAGTTTTGAATGCACTCTGCTAATATCAATCCCAACTAAAAAATATTTAGACACAGATTTGACATATAAATGCACATTCATAATTCCCTTTAAAAAAAAAATTTTCACCCCCTCCAACCTCAATTAAAATTTCATTTTCCCTGGAGAATTCCATGAAAAAATTACCACGAGGTCCATCCTACCTGTAACTGTGCAGGTGCTGCAATAAAATGCCAGGACCATGAATAGACTTTGTGTCAAGCATTGCCCAGAGCAACCTTTCCAAGTCATGTTGTTGCCTTGAGCCTCCTTGGCCAAGTGAGGGATTGTTCCGGGCTCCTCACAGCTCTGCTCCCTCTGCAAGCAAATTCCAAATGTTATGGAAGTCACTCAGGTAATGCAAGCTGAGGTGGGTTGGCTGAGCACCTGACACACCTTAAATCTTCCCTAGTTTAGGAAGTTGTTGTTGTCTGGGCAGAACTGGGGGCCCAGTGGGCTGGACTGTAGGTACAAAAATGCACTTTGGGTTGGGAATCCATTTCCAAACCTCAGGAGCACCCACAGTGCCTGGATAAGGCTTTGTTTGGGGAAATTTCAGGTGGAAAAATGGGGTTGTGGCAGCATTGATGGAAAAGCATTTGGATTTCAAATCAGTAAATAAATAATGGGGTTAATGGGACGAATTTTGGGCACCAAGTTGATCTCCAACAGCAGCATTGCCATTACTGACCATGAGAAAACGTGTTGGTGACACAAAATGACTGTGGGAGAAGAGCCAGGTTGTCACTCAGGGGGTCCCTCCCCCCAAAAACCTCTCCCAGAGCACGTGGAGATGGTTTGGCTTTGCAGGAGCAGCCCCTCACAGCACTTGTTCCACCAAAAAAGGAAATTGCTAATGAAAAACATTATTCCTGTGTGATTTAGTGATTAAAATCCAACTCAAACAGACTCGGGATAGAAATGTGCTGAGCCAGGGACTCTAGAGGAGATTGGGATGCTCCTCTCATCCTCTCCTGCTCCATTCTGACCACAGAGGGATGAATTGGGACGAGTTCCACAACAGGAGCTGCTTTTCCTCCTGATTTCCAGCTTTGCAATGAGCCCACTGGGCTGTGACTCCCTGTGGCCCTGCTCCAGGGGATGTTCAGGTACCTGAGTGTCCCAGCAGTGCCAGGAGATGTTCAAATGTGTCCTTTGGGGACCACAGTGAGCTCCCTGATCTCATTTCATACCCAGGTGAGGCCATTAAACACAAACCTCAAACCTGATCACTTCCCTGCTGCCCTAATTGGGCAGAGATTCTGCAAAGGCAGCTTTTCCAGAGAGAGGAAATTCAGTTACAGCTGGGAAATGCTCAGTGTTTGTTTGCAGAGACAAAAATGCATCTCGTAGGTTATCCCCAACGGTTTGGGTGGGAAGGGACATTAAAGTCACCCAGTGCCACCCCTGCCATGGCAGGGACACCTTCCACTGTCCCAGGCTGCTCCAAGCCCCATCCAGCCTGGCCTTGGGCACTGCCAGGGATCCAGGGGCAGCCACAGCTGCTCTGTGCCAGTCCTTCAGCACCTCACAGCCAACACTTTCTTCCCCATATCCCATCTAAATCTCCCTTTTTCACCTTCAACCCATTCCCCTTTTCCTGTCCAGTTGATCTGATGTTTATTATTTGCCAAGGGGAGGATTTGCTGTCTGTTCAGTGCCAGCCTGGGCTGCTCTCTGGGCAGAGCCTGGCTTTGTCCCCGTGTCCCTGCTCTGTGCCTGCTCTGCTCAGCCAAACCAAACGGGGTCTCACCTTGCACATCCCGTGGGCCACTAGAGGCCATCCTAAGCTTCAGGAAACAAAGCAGTAAAACGTGTGGAAATAAGAGACAGCATCAATCATAAAACGTTAATTAAAGCTCAGGCATTTTTAAAGCTGAGCCAGCAGTTTTTTTCAGGATTGGTTGTCCTGTACTTGTACCCTCATGAGTTTGGGGTGGATTTTCCTGCTGGATTTGCTGCTGATGGAGCAGCTCTGCCATAAGGAAAGGCTGAGGGAATTGGGATTGTTCAGCCTGGAGAAGAGAAGCGTTGGGGTGACCTCACTGTGGCCTTCCAGTGCCTGAAGGGAGCCTGCAAGAAAGACAGAGAGAATTTGAAAGGGATGGAGGGACAGGACACAGGGAATGGCTTCCACTGCCCCAGGGCAGGGTTAGATGGGATATTGGGAAGGAATTGTTCCCTGGCAGGGTGGGCAGGCCCTGGCACAGGGTGCCCAGAGCAGCTGTGGCTGCCCCTGGATCCCTGGCAGTGTCCCAGGTTGGACATTGGGGCTTGGAACAGCCTGGGACAGTGGGAGGTGTCCCTGCCCTGCACTGCCCCAGCCTGGGCTCCCTTTAGTGGGATAATCCAGCAGCACCTCAGTTCCAGCAGGTATTGCTGCAGTTTCACAGCAGAGCATGGAAAGCCTTTCCCTGTGTCCATTCCCTTCTGCCTTGCTGTTTAACCACAGATTGAATTCCGTACTGAATCCACTCCTCCTGCTGGAGGCTGCCAAGGGGTACAGACTGAAGTCACACAGAGCACTTTGGGGCGTGAGGGAGGAGAAGGGAAAGCCAACAAGATACAGAACTCCCAGGTCTTTCCTCCTTAGCAACATGGAAAAACAAAAGCCTTTGTGGGAGGATTGCAGGGAGAGGTCGGCCCTTGTCACCACGCAGCAGGAAAACACAGAGTGTTGGGGCTTTGTTGGAGCAATTCAGAATGAAAGGGGCAAACATTTACCAAAAGGAAAAAGCAACAGGGAACAGAGGCTCAGTCAGCTGTGCTGGGCTTTATAATGAGGTCTTCTGGTATATTTTACATCCAGTTTTTACAGATTTAACTAAAAATGGTCACCACACTGTAAGAAGGATCCAAAGCTGTTGGAGAGTGTCCAAAGGAGGGACACAGAGCTGGGGAAGGGTCTGAGGAGCTGCTGAGGGCACTTGGCTCGTTCAGCTGGAGCAGAGGAGGCTGAGGGGAGGCTCCTCGGGGGCTGCAGCTCCTCCTGAGGGGAGGCAGAGGGGCAGGGGCTGAGCTCTGCTCTAGGACAGGGACAGGAGCCCAGGAAGGGCTGGAGCTGTGTCAGGGCTTGGCATGGAGCTCAGGGAAAGGTTCTTCCCCCCGAGGGTGCTGGGCACTGCCCAGGCTCCCCAGGGAATGGTGCCAGCCCCAAGGCTGCCAGAGCTGCAGGAGCGTTTGGCCAACGCTCTCAGGGATGCTCAGGGTGGGATTGTTGGGGTGTGTGTGCAGGGCCAGGGGCTGCACTGATCATCCCTGAGGGTCCCTTCCTACTCAGGATCTTCTGGGATTCCATGATTCAATATCAAAAACTGAAGTGACCTGGCAATCCTCGTGTTTAGCTTGTGAAACCAGAGCTTGGTTCTCATTCTCCCCAAATCCCAGCTGGTGCAGTGGCAGATCCAGGTCAGCTGGGGACAAGACAAAGCACAGCCTGGTGACCACTCCTGGGCCAAAGCCCAGCCTTGAGCATGTCAGTATTTTAATTCAGTGAGGCTTCAATTCCTCCCTGATTAAACATCTAAACAACTTTCAGGTGCTCTACTAAGAGTCTAAAATCAGGATCCTAGTGGTGATTTTATAATTAATTAGGACCCTACAATCATAGAATGCCCTGGGCTGGGAAGGACCTCAAAGCCCATCCAGTGCCACCCCTGCCATGGGCAGGGACACCTCCCACTGTCCCAGGCTGCTCCAAGCCCTGTCCAGCCTGGCCTTGGGCACTTCCAGGGATCCAGGGGCAGCCACAGCTGCTCTGGGCACCCTGTGCCAGGGCCTGCCCACCCCCACAGCCAAGAATTTTTTCCTAATATCCAATCTATCCCTACTTTCTCTCAATTTGAAGACATTCCCCCTTGTCCTGTCACTGGAAATTCTCTCTCTCCATGTTTCTTGTAGTTCCCTTCAGGTCCTGGAAGGCCACACTGAGGTCACCCCGAAGCTCCTCTCCTCCAGGCTGAACATTCCCATTTCTCCCAGGCTTTCCTCCCAGCAGAGCTTCTCCATCCCTCTGAGCATCCTGGTGGCCTCCCCTGGATCTGCTCCAATTAAGCAGAAGCAAGAAACTCAGAGAGCAGTGACAATTCCCACAGTGGGGGAGTTCCCCTCGGTGGATCCAACCCGGTGATTTCTTCACTCATGGCAAACAGTCAGTCCGATTTGATTGGAAAAAACTCTTCATTCCACTCAACTCCAGTAGTACGGAGATTGTGGGATGAATTAGAGCTTTAAATACCACCCTGAGCCCGGCTGTGCACAGCCCCTGCAGGCACAGAGCCAAGGGACAGATTGGGTGACACACGCTGCCGTTGAACAGGCTGATTTTCACACCACCCCCTGCAACCAGCTCCATGTTTGAAGGGTTTTTTTCCAGTATTTTGTGGAATAAATAAAGATCTGAGTGAATTTGTTTGGAGAAAAATATAATGGGGAGAGCAAAGGTTTGTTTACTTGAAGAACCTCAATGGAAAATACAGCATTTGTGGGGGAGGCCGGGTTATTGTGCCATCTTAAATTCTTAAATCTTCAATTCTTTTTATTCATTTCATATCAAAACATCTCTCATATGGAGGCTTCTCCCTGCCAGCAGTTTTGTTCCTGATTGAATCATTAGTCTTGACATCTTTTGTGTAGAACATTAAATTAATCTTTTTGCCATCATCTGGAATAATTAAAGTAAGGACGCTTTGTCTAATGAGTTATAACAGCACAGTTCAAAAGGAGTCTTTCTTTTGTGGCATCACTGAATCAGCTGGATCCTTCCAGTCTGTTCCCATGAAATACAAAATGCCAGCTTGTAGGAGCTGGTAGATCCCAGGATTATTCCATACCTGACAGAGACACTGGAAAATTCAGTTCTGCTCTGCAGTTTAAAAGAAGGGCTGGATCCCTCAGCTGGTGAGGCCACTTTGGGGAGGTTCAACAAGGCCATGGCCAGGTCCTGGCCTTGGGTCACACCTGTCCCCTGCAGCTCCAGGCTGGGAGAAGAGGGGCTGGGAAGCTGGAAAAGGTCCTGGGAGAGCTGGTGACAGTGACTGAACTTGAGCCAGGTGGTCAAGAAGGCCAAAAGGTACCTGGCTTGTCCCAGCCATGGTGTGGCCACAGCCCCAGAGCACGGAGTGACCCCAGTGCTGAGGCACCTCCTGCATCCTGGGCTCAGCACTGGGCCCCTCATGGCAAGGAGGACCCTGAGGGGCTGGAGCCTGTCCAGGGACAGGAATGGAGCTGGGAAGGGTCAGGAGCCCCAGGAGGGGCTGAGGGAGCTGGAAAGGGGCTCAGCCTGGGGAAAAGGAGGCTCAGGGGGGACCTTGTGGCTCTGCACAACTCCCTGACAGGAGGGGACAGCCGGGGGGGTCGGGCTCAGGGAACAGGGACAGGAGGAGAGGGAACGGCCTCAGGCTGGGCCAAGGGAGGTCAGGGTGGATATTGGGAAAATTCCTTCCCTGAGAGGGTTGTCCTGCCCTGGCACAGCTGCCCAGGGCAGTGGTGGAGTGACAGTGACCAGCCCTGGCAGGATTTAAAGGCTCTGTGGATGGTTTTGCAGTGGGCTTGGCAGTGCTGGGCGAACAGTTGGACTTGATGATCTGAGAGGCCTTTTCCACCCTCAGTGGTTCTGGGATTCCTTGCAGCCCTCCTGAGTTGTCTCTCCCATGTTCCAAAGGTGCTAAACTTGTTTTCCCCCAAGTTCCAGCCAGGCTAATCCTCTTCCCCTCATCCCTGAATATTTGATACCATTTCTTAGCTGAGTTTGCCCTTCCTTTCCCACCCTGACAGCATTTGCTGAGATATCCATGTACTTTCCATGACCTCATTCCTTGCTCTCCTGGGTTTGTTGCACTCGACATCTTGTGCCCAAGACAAGCCTTAGCACGAGCAGAGACAAACACAGAAGAGATCCATGGAATCACAGAATCCTTACGATTGGAGAAGACCTTTAATTATAGACCCAGAAAAGACCATTTCTTGGAGAATCTTAAAACTGGCATCATTTTAGACAGCAGATATTCTCCCCTAAGGCTGGTTGGGAACTTATTCTACTATTTTAAGCTTTTACCTATTTCCCTACCTTTCATCTGAAAAAAAAAGCAGGAGATTTTTTTTAATCTCAATGTTTCCAGTCTAGCAAATGGTTTGAAAGTGGCAGAAGCCTTGTCTTGACTCCTTGGAGGAGCCATAATTCCAACACCAGCCCGCTTTTGGTGGTGCCCATGATACCTTAAGCTTTAGCTTTCATGATTTCAGATTCTGCACTGCCTACGTGTGTCGTTCTCAGTCTCATATTAAGTGCTAGTGAGCTCTCTTCACAGAGGAGGGAGACAAAACAAATCTTTTCCCATTGGAGACCAAGGACAACTTTCAGGCCCAAAAGCACAAACAAGGGTGGACCAAAGGGAGGAACGAGAAGGATGAGACCTCACAACCTGAAGCTGTAATTGGACAATTAGACCCCAATATGCAAATGGACCAAAACTTATAAAAATGTAAACCTCGTGACCCCGGTGCCTTGTTATGGCCAGTTTGTGTTCGCCTGGGGTGCAGCCCTGGTCAGCCTCTTGTCCTTTTAATAAATACCTACTTTATTCTCTCGCTCTGTCCAGTCTGTGTTTCAGGTCAGCCTTTCTAAGGCAACCCCCATCCCACAGAGGGCTGTGCCACGCTGTGCCCATGGCAGGGACGTGTGTGCACAGACGTTTCACGTCGTGCTCTGGTTTTGGTTCCTCAGCCCTTCCCAGCTCCTCGGCCTATTTTTGACTCCCAGCTAAAACTGGAACCCCTTCATGGCTGTTCCAAGGTCTGGCTCAGCTCGGGGTGGGTCTGGAAGGTGTTGGGATGGAGGGGGAGGCAGGTGGGGGTTTCAGCCCCGCCATCCCTTGGCACCAGCGTTGGTGATGTGGGACACAGACCCAGCAAGGGGAGGTGCAAAGCTGGGACTTGATGCTCTTTTCCAGCTGTAATGATTCTGCTCCCAGGATTTACATTTGTGTGATGTCACAAAGACATTTGGGGGATTGGAGTGAAAACCATGGGCGAACAACACCTGGTGGTACAGACACCCCCCAGATCCAAGTGTCCTTCTTTGTGTAGATCCAATTCCTGAATTTGTGACAGGTTCTTGGACTTCTGCTTCCTGTTCTTCTCATGGAAATCAGAGAATTACGGAATCTCAGATTAGTTTGGGTTGGCAGAGACCTCAAAACTCATCCAGTGCCACCCCTGCCATGGTCAGGGACACCTCCCACTGTCCCAGGCTGCTCCAAGTCCCCTCCAACCTGGCCTTGGGCACTGCCAGGGATCCAGGGGCAGCCACAGCTGCTCTGGGCACCCTGTGCCAGGGCCTCCCCACCCTCACAGGCAACAACCCCTTCCCAATATCCCACCTAACCCTGCCCTCTGGCAGTGGAAGCCTCTCCCTATGTCCAGGCCTTTGGAAATAGTCTCTGTCCATCTTTCCTGCCAGCTCCCTCAGGCACTGGATGGTTTCAAGCTGTACCAGGGCAGGTTCAGATATTGGATATTAGGATACATTTTTTTCATGGTTTAAAGCACTGAAGAGGCTTCCCAGGGTAGTGGTGCAGTCACTTTCCTGAAATTGTTCAAAAAAGGTGTGGATGTGGCACTTGGGGATGTGGTTTAGTGGTGCCTTGGCAGTGTTGGGTTAGTGGTTGGACTGGATGATCTTAAGGGTCTTTTCCAGCCTTAATTCTGTGATTTTATGACCCTGTTTTATGTTTGTCTCTTAGCTTGTGCTCAGGTTCTCCTTGGCCACGTGTTGTCCCTACAGACTCGTTCCAACTGGGAATAAATAAATATAGAAAGCAAAGAATTCTCCAAATGCAAGAGTTCAGACAGTATTACAGAAAACTCACTGAGCCTTTCTTGAAATTAATATATGCACTTACATTTCTTGCCTCTTGCAGTTCTTACAACAACAATCCAGGAATAACAGGCTTTAAAAGTATGAGGAGAAGAAGAACAATCAGTCCATATTCTCTTTGTCCTGTTTCACCTCCCATTTTACATTTTCAAACTGGAAGGCTTTTTCTGAGCCCCACTAAATGAAATCTAAATCGAGTTCAAAGGAGCAGAGTATCCCTAATGTGGGAATGATCCAAGAAAGAAGCAGGAAATGTCATAAAGGACTCTCTGCAGTTTCTTAGTGTTATTTACTCAGGGGATAAAAGCACCATCAAAGGATGTTTGTTCCTCTCTGGTTGAACATCAGTCTGCCTTATATCACATTAATCTGAGATTTTGTTCATACAAACAAAAATGAGTCCAGGCAAGTCTCTGCCCCGAGAGTTACCACCTGCATTTCTGCTGTTTCAGACAGCAAAGGCTGAGGAAAAGTTGGAGATAAAACCTCCCATTTCTGTATTATCCTTTAGTTAGGCTTCTTATGTCTACTTCATTTGAAATTAGTCATGATGAGGTCAGAACACAACACTGGGTCTTTGTCCTGCTGACTAAAAAGTAGAACACAAAACCTGCAAGGAAGGGATCAACTTCAACTTAAAGGGATCAACTTCAACTTAAATCCACTTTTAATATCAAGAAAGTTGTGGGTGGTTTTTATATCTGGAATCAAAGGACAGGATTTACTGATTATTTTCCTTAGTTTTAAGGAAATCTGTGGATTGCACAGCTCTTAATCTCACTGCCATCTGAAACAATTGGTCAGTTCTGCAAACAAAACGAAATATTTCTACAAGGAAAAGTTTGTGTTGGCCCCGTGTGGCCCTTCAGGGACAGAAAGGACCCATCAGGAAACAGCAACATTCTAAACTCAAATATTTGTCTTGCTTTAAGCCTCCAGGGAATCTTGTCATGACATCTTTGTCCTGGCTGAGATTTAGGGATGGGGAGGCCCCAGGGAAGGAGCTGCTCCTGCAGATTTAGAAATAAATGAGAAGGAAACCATCTCCAGGCTGCTGATAATGAATTATCTGAGGCTTTTCTTGCCTCAGCCAAGGGCCAGCTCAGCAGAGACTCCCCAGCTGTCCTGGGAAATGCAGGTGGACAGAAGAAATCCACAACCCT
This sequence comes from Nicator chloris, assembly GCA_013400495.1. NCBI lineage: Eukaryota > Metazoa > Chordata > Aves > Passeriformes > Pycnonotidae > Nicator > Nicator chloris. The sequence goes on along the minus strand of WAAE01002492.1, from coordinate 113,766 downwards.
TTCCAACCCATTAAATCCTTGAGGTCAGCAGGGAAAGAATCCAAAATCACAAGGAGTTGTGTTGATGTCACCAGCTCAGCAATGCAGATGAATGATGATATTTTACCCAAGCACGTTCACAGCCAGTAAGGACCAATTTAGCTGGAGGCAAAGACTGTTCCTGGAACTCCTGTGGGCCATGGCTGTGCACACATGGATGTGCTTCCCAGGCTCTGTGCCTCTGACTGTGCTCATTCCTTTCCTTTCCCAGTACATTCCGTGCTGGGATCAGCTCTGCAGTGAGGAGAAGTATTTAAAACCTCTCTGCAGTGTGAAATTCCGACACAAATATAGAATTATTGCACAGGGAGCGAACGTGAATAATCATGGCAGTGATGCAGATACAAGGAGTGCACCTGCTGCCCTTCTCTCCTGGGAGAAGATCCAAGTTTTCCTGTGGAGTTTGGGATATTTCAGAGAGGAACAAAACGGCTTTGATTCTGTCCCTCTGCTCCGCTCTGGTGAATCCCCACTTGGAGCACCAGGGACAGCTCAGTGTTCCCCACAAAGCAGGGACAGGGACTTGCTGGGGAGTCCAGAGGAGGCCACAGAGAGGATTGGAGTGATGGAGAACCTGGCTATAGGGAAACACCAAGGGAATTGGGATTGTCCAGCCTGGAGAGGAGAAGGCTCCAGGGAGAGCTCAGAGCCCCTTCCAGGGCCCAAAGGGGCTCCAGGAGAGCTGGAGAGGGATTGGGGACAAGGCATGGAGGGACAGGACACAGGGAATGGCTTCCCACTGCCAGAGGGCAGGGTTAGATGGGATATTGGGAAGGAATTGTTCCCTGGGAGGGTGGGGAGGCCCTGGCACAGGGTGCCCAGAGCAGCTGTGGCTGCCCCTGGATCCCTGGCAGTGCCCAAGGCCAGGCTGGATGGGGCTTGGAGCAGCCTGNTGGCCATGGAACAGACTGGGATAGCCATGGAACAGACTGGGATGTCCCATGGAACAGACTGGGATGGCCATGGAACAGACTGGGATTGTCCATGGAACAGACTGGGATGTCCATGGAACAGGCTGGGATGTCCATGGAACAGACTGGGATGGCCATGGAACAGACTGGGATGGCCATGGAACAGACTGGGATGGCCATGGAACAGACTGGGATTGTCCATGGAACAGGCTGGGATGTCCATGGAACAGACTGGGATGTCCATGGAACAGACTGGGATGGCCATGGAACAGACTGGGATGTTCATGGAACAGGCTGGGATGTCCATGGAACAGACTGGGATGGCCATGGAACAGACTGGGATGGCCATGGAACAGACCAGGATTCCAGAATCTGAATCCTGTGCAGATGCAGCTCCCAGAGCACCCCAGGAGAGGGACTGGCTTCGCCCCTCTCAGCAGAGAAGGATTTGGCACAGCCCCAAAACGGAGGAATTTTCTTCCTTAAAGCTCTGCTGACCATCCCGAGGTCAGGGGAGTTACGTGACCAATTCACAGCCTGTTTCAAAGAGATTTAACGACAAAGGAGCCCCCAGAAGGATTAGGAATCTTTTGTTACCTGGCTTCTAAGTGAGCTCTGGTTCTGGGTTTAGGTGAACTCATTCCAGATGGAACAGCTCCGGGAAAAGCAAGCCAGAGGTCAGCAGGCTTGGCTGGCTGGGAATTGTCCTTTCCCTTTGTCAGCAGATCCCTCCCTTTGCTGGGAGGGATGAATTAATCCTAAAAAGAACTTGAGCGTCCCTTTCTCACCTAAAAGCTGGAACACCTTGGTTCCCTCAGCATCCTTGGGGAGAAAATACCCCAGATTCTCATTTCTGATCCCCCTGGGCACCGTGGCTGTGGCAGCAAAACACAAATCCACTGGGACTGACACCTGGAAAACATTCCTGAGGGGGCAGGATGTGTCCGAGGGGATTTCTTGGAAATGTCACTGAAGGCAGTGACCTTCCAGGCTCCTCCAGTCTGCTCCAGGTCCCAGAAATGCTGTCAAGGATTCCCAGCATGGCTCCAGGGACCTCTCTGGATCCACATCCAGCCTGTTCCTCCAGGATTTGGGGAAAAGCCCTTCCAGTGAAATATCTCAGACCTGTGGGCTGAGGGTCTCAGGTTTCCACATTATTTGACCAGAAAATTATTATATTTGGAGTTGTTTCGGTCCCAGAGGGTCACTTTGACACAGAGAAAAATGAAATAAATCCCTTATTGAGATTCCCATCTCTCCCAAACATCCCTGAAAATTATCCTAAAGCTTCCCAAAAGCACCTTTCCATGCTTTAGAGGATGCAAAGGAAGGGCTGAAGTTTCAAGCCTGAAGTTTGAAGGTTTGGGGCAGGAAGTGCATTAATTTTCTCTTTGAGAAGCTTCTTTTTGCAGATAAAAGCAGTAAAACAGTGAGACAATGCTCTTCCAGAAGAAAGAGACTGGTGATGTCAAGGGTTGGTGCATTATGATGCATCATTTATACACATAAATATATTTTCTCTAAGAGTCTTTACAGCCTTTATTTCACACTAATTACAACAATAAGGATTTTAATAACCTGCTACTCTGGTGGCAACCTTGAAATTGCCATTTACAACACTGACTTCAAACAGTGATTGGAAAAAAAGCTGCTCCCTGATATTTCCATGCAACTTTTTAGCAAAAATATCTGACCAAAATACAAGTATTTCTTTAACCTTCCCTCTCAGGATCTCTGCAAACGTGACAATTATTACCAAACCTTCACAAGTTTACTACTAAATACTTCAAATGAATTACAGCTGAGAATATTGCTCAAGACTGAAAGGTTTTAGAGGTAAATTGTTCCTTGATTAAAACCTTGAAGTGCTCCTTTTTTGGGGAGCATTTCTTCACGCGTGGATCAGCCCATCATAACAGCCTGAAGCTTTTCCCACATCTTTATATGTAAATTATTATTTTCTGGCCACTTACTGACAGTGGGATTTTGAGGATTAATTGTTCCTATGCTAATTTTAGAATTATTTTAAGCTCCTCTATCAGAAAACCAGCTACAGTGAAACTGTGCAGAGTTACCTGCAAATAGGGATTCTTTGCAGGTAACAAATACCTAGAAAATAAATTCTTGATTTATTGGGGGTTTTTTAAATGCACATGGACAAAAACCTGGAGAAATTATTATGCAAAAAGATAATTTGATTGTATAACAGTGAAAACTATTTGATTGCCAGTCTGAGTAATTAATGGATTAAAGAAAATTATTGAGATAAATCCATTTTTTTACCTGCTGTGTGACCCTTGATGGGAAGTAGCAGCACCAGCAGCCAGAAATGGCTCCTGTTTCCCCCGGGCCATTCCAGGGGTGACTATGATGTTATTGCTGGAGGTGGGGGAACACAAAAGTCTCAGGTCTCTGCTTTAGCAGCACCTGCCCCAGAACACAAAAGGATCTCGGATTTGCATTTCTAAAGCAAAAATAATCCCAGGAGTTTCCGAACCTCAGACTGGAAGGGCGAGGCTGGGATGAGATTGGCCTAGAACCAGAAAACAGGAGAGAATCACAGAATTCCAGAATCATTTATGTTGGAAGAGCCCTCCAAGGTGGCCGAGTCCCTGTTGTGCCCCATCCCCACCTTGTCCCCAGCCCAGAGCACCGAGTGCCACATCCTGGTGTCCTTGGACACCTCCAGGGATGGGGATCCAAACCTCCCTGGGCAATTCCAAGGCCTGAGCACCCTTTCCATGGGGAAATTCCTGCTGATTCCACCCTGAGCCTCCCCTGGCCCAGCCTGAGGCCGTTCCCTCTCCTCCTGTCCCTGTTCCCTGGGAGCAGAGCCCGAGCCCCCCGGCTGTCCCCTCCTGTCAGGGAGTTGTGCAGAGCCACAAGGTCCCCCCTGCGCCTCCTTTTCTCCAGGCTGAGCCCCTGTCCAGCTCCCTCAGCTGCCACTCACATCCCAAGGTTCCCCAAGACATTCAGTGAACTGGGCCCGGGATATTTCGGGTGCAGAACTGATGTTTACATCTCCATTGATCTGTGAAAATACCCCAGCTCTGCACTGTGCCTCCGTAGATCCTGCACTGGGGAAAACACCTCCATGGAAAACACAAGGGGGGAATCAGAGCACCCAGGTGACACCCCCAGACAGCTCCAGCTCTTTCCACTGCAGTGAGTTCTTGGAAAAGCCACTTGATTTGAAGGCAAGGAGCAAGGATGTGTTGCCATCCCCTGTGGGCACTTTCCCCTCACAAGAAATGGGGTGTAAACTTTGCAGTAGCCCAAATAACCTTTCCCTGATGGTTTTGAGGTGCTCTCAAAGGCAGGAATTTTGGGTGGCAGAGCCCAGCCCAGCTGGGTCAGTGTGAGCAGGAGCCCTGCACTGTCTCACCCAGGACCTGCTGCACGGGGCCTTTCCCTCCATTCAGCCTGGAAATAATGCAGCGAAATCCTGGACCTGCTTATGAGTCCAAAGGGCTTTTCTGAAAGAAAATGGCACAAATGCCTGGAGATTAGGATTTTTCCAGGTGCATTTCCAACCTTCTTTGTAGAAAGGCCCAGCCTTGCCCCAGGCAATGGACTTGACGTGGATGGGTGAGCACCGTGTTGTCCTGGAGGTCCTGAACCCAAACCTTGACCTAAAACATGACTTTTACTGAAATCTGAGACTCATAAGCCCAGCTCAGCCTCTTGATTTTCCAAGTGTTGCCTCCTTCCCTGCTGCATTGCACTGGAAAAGGGCTCGAGCTGCAGCAGGGGGGGTTCAGGTTGGATATCAGGAAAAATGTCTTCACTGAAAGAGGAGTCTGGCATTGGAAGGGGCTGCCCAGGGAAGTGGTGGAGTTACCATCCCTGGAAGAGCTCAAAAAACAAGCAGATGTGGCACTTTGGGAAGAGGTTTAGAGGGAATAGGGGGATTTGGTCAAAGGTTGGATTTGATGATCTTGGAGGTCTTTTCCAACCTCAATGATTCTGTGAAACCCAGTGTAATGGGTTAACCTAGAGAATTAGTACAAAGTGTTTGGCACACCATGTCAAACCAGACATCCAGCCCAAGACCCCTCCGTATTTTGCAAATATGGAAATTCCAGGTCTGCTCTGCCAGTGGTGATCTCCACTGCTCAGCAATCAAAGGTTAAGAGGGGAATAACGAAGGGAAAGTTTGGGAAGACAAATAGCGAGAGGAGGAAAGAGCAGGCAGGGAGATGTGGCAGCTCAGAGGGAAGAACAACCCCTGAGGCATGAAGTTCCACTGGCTGAGTGAAGGTCAAGCCTCCTGGGACGTGTGTGGATCCTGCACACCCGCATTTCTGGCATTGCATTCCTCCAAAGGGTTTTCTCCCTGGGTAATTAACACCTCCTGACTGGGGCTTTGCTCTGGAAGGTGGCAGGATGTTTTCTTCGGAGGGATTCCCTTGGTGGGAGCTCCTTTAAGGAGCCCCAGGGGTCGATTAGCTCGTAGTTATCGAAATTGTGGGTGTGCCATCAGGCCCAGGCAGAGGATTTGCAGGTGTTCTGTTTACAGCTCCTCGGGAAGGCTCTGCCTCAGCTTCAATTAAAGGTAAAGCAGATTCCCTGTCCTGCACCAGCCCTCACCTGCTCCTGCAGGGAGAGGGAAATCTGGCCTCCCTTTTCCTCTCCATCAGCAGCAACAGCTGATCTCAGAGGGGCTCTGAGCAGGGGAGGGAACAGAACTGTGTCAGTGTCACTGCCCCCATGGTTTATGGTCTGGTTTTTAGGCTCCTGCATCTTCTTGCAGACATCCCTGAGCAGTCTGATCCCTGCCGCCCATTCGTCTCTCTCCAGCCCAGAAATTCTTGCTGAAACGATGCTGCAGGTGATGTCATGTTAATACAAATTATCTTCAACCCAAACTCCTTCCTTGGCTGAGCAGGAAAGAGCACAAGCTGCAGAGTTTTGGCTTCTGTGTGACACAAACTGTGCTGAGCTGTTTGAGGAAGGACAAAGGCAGCGATCCCAGCACAGCACTGAGCCCCTGGCCACACCAATCACTCCTGGTGTGAGAGGAGTCAGAGGCCAACCTTGTAAGGAATGACAGATAACAGCAAAACTCCTTGGAGAAGGAGCAACACCAGGGTTCAGGAGGCTGAGAGTCACAGGAGACTCCGTGTGACTGCCAGGGGGCTGTGGGGAACCAGATCATTATTAATGACCCAAAGTTTCATAACATTCATTCTTTCTAAAATCTCTTTTGCCACCTTCAAGGGATTAATCACCACAAAGGCCTGGGAAAGTTAAGTTCACGTTTCTCCAGATGCTGAGGAATAGAGAAAGGATGCCCTGTCCCTGGAAGTGTCCAAGGCCAGGTTGGACAGGGCTTGGAGCAGCCTGGTCCTGTGGGAGGTGTCCCTGTCCATGGAGGGGGTGGAATGGGATGATCTTCAAGGTCTCTTCCAATCCAAACAGTTCTGTGACTTTATAAAGGGAAAAAGATCTTTTTTACAGGTTAGGCCTGGCAGGAGGACACGAGGGTAGGAATGTCCTGTGGAGCTTTGGCACCCCCAGCCCCACAGAGCTGCTCCCTCACTCCTTCCCTGGCTGAAGAGATCTCAGGTGAGTTGATGACCTTCCTCATCACCTGGGCCGTGCCTTTCTTAGCATCCCAAAATATCCTGAGTTGGAAGGAACCCCCAAAGACCATCAATCCAGCCCCTGGCCCTGCACACACACCCCAACAATCCCACCCTGAGCATCCCTGAGAGCGTTGGCCAAACGCTGCTGCAGCTCTGGCAGCCTTGGGGCTGGCACCATTCCCTGGGGAGCCTGGGCAGTGCCCAGCACCCTCGGGGGGAAGAACCTTTCCCTGAGCTCCATGCCAAGCCCTGCCACAGCTCCAGCCCTTCCTGGGCTCCTGTCACTGTTTTCCAGAGAGTTCTTCCATGTGTAGCTCTTTCCCTGCCAGGAGCTGCCCATGGAAGAGCAGAGATCCTGGTCCTGCTGATGGATCCCTCAGTGCTGGGAAACCTCTCCTGGAGAGGACTGGAGTCCTTCCCCTCCCCAGGACCCTGCTCCTTCAGCAGCAGCCAGGGCATCCTCTGGGGGTTCCTGCAGGCAGATATTTCTGGGCATTAGGTCCTCCCAACAAACAATCCCCTGTCAGTTTAGCACCTGGAAGCTCCCGACACCTTGTTTGGATGGGAATGAGCTGAGTGAGGTTGTCCCCGTGCTGCAAAACAGCTGAGTTCCACCAGCACAGAGCAGGGAGGCTGTAAAGCACACAAATGAGAGCATTTAATGAAGTGAACTGAGATGAAAATGTCACTGATACCAAGGATTTCTTGGTATGCACCTTTATTTTCCACCTGTTTCATTAGGGCAGCACGGGCTGGTGCTCTCCAAAAGAGAGCAGTGACAAGACAATGACTCTGTCACACCCCAGGCTCTCAATAACACAGCAAGGGCTGGCAGTGAAAATATTTACTATTAAAGTGGCCTTTTTTAGGTTTTTTTTCCAGCAAGCCAGGCCTGATGTGAGCTGGTTGGAATCCTCCAACCCTCCCCAGGGCACCTTGGACTTGTCAAGGGGAAGAGAATTTCATTTTTCATTCCCAGGTCCAGCCTGCCCAGGGCTCCTCTGATGTGGTCAAACCTTCTTTGGGCATTACTGAATATGTGGAATATTTGAGGTAAACATCTCCCACCTGGCCCCAAGGAGTGTTTGTACCTTGACTGAGAGCCAAGCCCAGGCAAAGGATTTGGGAATTGCCAAACGGGATCAGCCAGGAAGGACTCGATCCAGAGTCCTTCTGGAGCTGACCAGGATTTTCTACATTTTCCTCTTTAAAAATCCCACGTTGCTTTAGTGAAATCCAAGCTTTCAGCAGGACTGTGTTGAGTTCTGCCCTTTATATTCTGAATGCAAAGTCAAACATGCAAATAAGGCTGAAATGTTCCATTTTCACATGACAAGAACTTCGCATTTCCACTTCTCCTTTCAAAATAATTTTTGCGATGAAAATTATTGCCTGATGTAATAAAGTACAATAAGGACATCAAGGAGGGCTGTCAAAATGACAACAGAGTAACTTGGAAAAACTTTTTAAACACCACATTCCGTGCTGAATTTTTTAAATGTGACATTTCACTCCACACTGCAATGAAAACAGAGTTTGAAATTACAGGGGAAAAAAAAGAGACATTTCAGTTCCCACGTAGGTGTAGCCTTAATGCATCAAACATTTCAAACACCAAACTTTGATGGGGTGGCACCAGGTATTCAGAAACAATTTCTGAAAGCTCTGAAATATCACGGAGAAAGTGTCAGTTAGAGATTTTGAAAACCTTGAAAACTTTCTGCATTAAAAACCAGAGACTATTTGACTTTTTTAAGGACTAAAAATACTGGCTTTTTAAAAAAATATTGGCTTTTTAAGGGACAGATGTCCTTGCAGAAGTCCCCAGCAATGTCCTCAGCTGAGATTACAGGGTCCCCTTCCCCTGCCTGAAGCTCTGTTTCACTGAGAGGGAACTCTAGAGCTTTTTAAGCTCAGATAATATTTAAATTCATGACTTCATCTCTTAAAGGCGTCACTCCACAGCCGTGGGGAGGCACAGGGAGTGGCTCCTGTGCAAGGCTGGTTTCCAGCAATACCCAGATGGAAACTTCTAATTTGCATTTTTCTGCTTTGTGTTAATTCCCCTTTATGTGAACAACAGAAAATGGCTCCTTCCCTGAATGTGGAAACACACGGAAATTGGATCAACTTAAAATACTGCAGGGTAAAATGTCTGTAAATGTTTCTAAATATTGAAATAGTTTGTTTTATCAGAGACAGGAAGAGGTTCTTGGGGACTCAANACTGGGGACAAGGCATGGAGGGACAGGACACAGGGGGAATGTCTTCCCATTTATAGAGAGTAGGTTTAGGTTGGATATTAGGAAAAATTTCTTCCCTGTGAGGGTGGGCAGGCCCTGGCACAGCTGCGGCTGCCCCTGGATCCCTGGAAGTGTCCAGGGCCGGGTTGGACATTGGGGCTTGGGGCACCCTGGGACAGTGGGAGGTGTCCCTGCCCATGGCAGGGGGGGCACTGGGTGGGCTTTGAGGTCCCTTCCAACCCCAACCATTCCATGCTTCTATAATGACTCAAGGTTTCTCCTCCACAGCCACACTGCAGGTGCACAGACAGAAGAACCCCCTGTGCCCTCAGGACATCCCAAGGTCAGCTTTTCCAAGATGATCTTCCTTGTTTTAAACAGGAATACTGAAGTTGCATTGCTGAGAGAGCTTTTCAGTGGCTTGGAAATGAGTGGGATGCCTGCAAACCAAAAAAAAAAAAAGAAAAAAAACCCACAAAACACAAATTCCCAAACAAAATTAACAACAGCAAAACCAAAACGAGACAAAAATTCCCTCAGCAGGAGGGCTTGGGAATACTCTCTGGGAAGGAGAGTGGCTTTTGGAGCCTGCAGATTGGCAGGCAGGAAAATTGAGTTTGAAATGTGTTGTCAGGGCAGCTCTGTGATCCTGGGGGTGTGGATTTCTCTGTGAGAAATAAAACCTCTCATGGTAATTCCTGAGGCCTGTGCAGGAACACCAGGGGGAAATCTCCAAAAGCAGAGGATTCTTTGGAGAGTCGATTGGGACAAATTGTAACACTGAGACTTTCTTGTGTGATCCCCACTGTTCCCATCCCTGCAGAGCTCTGGGGCAACCCCAGAACTTTTCCTTGCTCTTTCTGCTCCGCCTGAGCTGGTTTGGGGAACACCCAGATCCCAGAGCTCTCCGGGATTCAGCTCCAGGCCTGTGGCTCTGGAAGGGAAGCTGAACTTCAACCAGCTCCTGGTGGAAATCCTGAACATTTCCAGGGGGGACTTGAGGCCATCCGACCTCACTCATGTCCCTGTGGGTGCCACAGCTTTGTCATGGTCACCTTGTGCCACAGGTATTTGCTGGAGCATCCTGTAAATGAAGCTACATTTAGGGTAGATCTCACTAATTTGCCCCAAATTTGGCCTTAAACTGAATCCTAAAACTCAACATTTCACATGCAATGCAGCAAAGGTGAACCTAAAAAACCTGCAGAACCTCTGGAGTTCCCTCAAGGGGCTTTTAAAGGTCCCCACACATCTGGCTCTTCCCTCAAGCCCAGGAGTATCTGCAGTTGGAATGTCATGGATTATTCTTCCAGGCTGTAAAAGGAGTAGCTGGAGGTTTGGGAATTACCTGGGACTGCTTGAAATAAGGCTGTGAATGTCAATTGAATTTTCCTCTCCTTAATTGTTCTGTGTGGAGCTGAACTGGCAGGGGCATGGCAGCAGCCTTGAGGCTTTTTGGTGTTCCAGAGCTTTTCTGGATGTTTCCTGCAGGAAATGTCTCGGTGAGTGAATCCCAATTTCAGTGGTGCATGAGGAGCGTGAGCTCTGACTCAAGAAATAATCCAGGACTGCAAATTCCACAGGAACTTGTGAGAACTGGCATTATCTGCATGCAAGGGCCCATGGGAGGAGGAAGCTCTTCCTGGAATCCAACAAAGCTCTTGAGCAGGAATTAGTGAGCTGAACTAACGAGTTTGCTGATCAAAAGTGCCTCATCTGAGTTTTAATGGCGCTCGACATAAAAGGCTCGTTTGAATTGATGGCAGTGTCTCCTCATTCTCGTGGCAGAGTCGTTTGGAAGATCATTTTTAAAACATCCCATCCCATTCATTAATGAAAGAAATTCAGTTTTTACCATGAGTAATGTCTTATCTGAAGCTGCAATAGTATAAGAAGGCTCTTTTCATATGGAAATCCTCCAAGTCTTTAGCATTTCTTCTTGCACACTTTGAACTCGATTTACATTTCCCCAACAGAACTGACTGAAAACCCCGTTTCAGATGAGGAGAGCTCACCACTAATGGAATATATGGCTCTATAATATTTTCATCATTACATAAAGCCCACATTTAAACACCCTGCTCTTCTGGCCAGAACGCTTTGCTGAGCAGATGCTTCTTAATGAGCTCTTCCCAGTGACACTGAGGCCTTGGAGTTGATTTACAATGCATGAAACCCAGGAACACTTCAAACTCCTCCTTCCCACAAGCCTCACATCACACTGACTTTCATCTGCCATCCTATGGCCCAGCTGAGCCTTTTTTCTGTCCTTTCAAAGTTCCTCCAAATCCTCTCATATCAAGGACTATTCAAAACTCTCACACTGAAATAATTTCCTCTAAGCCATAATTTGCTGCCATTGCCTATTCACTTCTCACTGAATCTGTGCAGGAATTCTGCCTCTTGCAAGAATTGCTGGGCTCATCTCTTGATGATGAGCTGCTCATCTCTTTCCATGCCGAAACTTTGCCTCTAAATTCTACATTCTGGGGTTTTATCTCTTGAAACCTGGTTGGGAGAGCTGGGGGTGTTCACCTGGAGAGGAGAAGGCTCCAGGGAGAGCTCAGAGCCCCTGGCAGGGCCTAAAGGGGCTCCAGGAGAGCTGGAGAGGGACTGGGGACAAGGGATGGAGGGACAGGACACAGGGAATGGCTTCCCACTGCCAGAGGGCAGGGATGGATGGGATATTGGGAAGGAATTGTTTCCTGTGAGGGTGGGCAGGCCCTGGCACAGGGTGCCCAGAGCAGCTGTGGCTGCCCCTGGATCCCTGGGAGTGTCCAAGGCCAGGCTGGAGGGGGCTTGGAGCAGCCTGGGACAGTGGGGCGTGTCCCTGGGATAAGGGGAATGTTGGAATGAGATTCAGCTCCCTTCCACCCCAAACCATTCCATGACTCTACAGTGATTCTGTCACTCATTTCTAACCAGTTGAGAGAAGTTTGCACTGTGGAGATCTTCAATCACACGACTGGGACAGCCCCACACTGCTCTCATCCCAGCAGCTTTGAGCCTCCATCTCCTCACCAGCGGTCCCTGGGAGAAAACAAGGACCTAAAAATGCCCGTGAGGAGCTGTGGATGGAGCAGATTCCCATCCTGTGTGGAGCACTCAGCTCGTGGTTGCCATGGCCTGTGTTCTTCAGGATTCCTTCAGCACTCATCATTTATTTGCTCTGCCAGAGTGAGAGGCTTTGGGAAACCTCTGAGACAAAGAGAGCAAACAGGAGCACAAACAGACGTGCCACCAGCTGGCTCTGGGATGCTCCCTCCTCCCGGGCTCCTCATTCCCGGGGCCGTGCCGAGAACAATGAGTGCTTCTCAGAGCTCTGTTTGGTCAGGGCTGAACTCTCTGTATCTTTGGGGTGGTTTCAGGTTGAAAGGCTGGGCCCTGCACCCTCCAGCCACTGGTTTCACTGGTTTGGTTCTCGGGGGGGTGCGTGGCCTACAGGGCAGCTTTGGGGGGAAAAGCAGCAACACTTTGCTGAGGGGAAGAGGATTTGGGGGAGATCAAGGACCTGGTGGGAGTTGGGTGCTAGAACAGCACCTTCACCTCAAATGGAGGGATTGATGGAGACCAGGCAAAGGTTGGAGTCAGGAATGACACAGCAGGGCTGGGACAGAGGGGTTTGCTCCAGGCCACACCTCAGGTCCTCCCCCAGAACAGGAGGGATGAGGAGAGGATGTGCACATCCTGAGAGCCCAGTGACTCCAGTGTCCCCACTGGCCATGACTCAGGGGAGGCTGGGATGGAGCTCAGGGAAAGGTTCTTCCCCCCGAGGGTGCTGGGCACTGCCCAGGCTCCCCAGGGAATGGTGCCAGCCCCAAGGCTGCCAGAGCTGCAGGAGCGTTTGGCCAACGCTCTCAGGGATGCTCGGGGTGGGATTGTTGGGGGGTCTGTGCAGGGAGATTCCATGATCTCTCAGGAGATTCCATGATCCAATAATTGCCACACAGAATTTCCAGTACCCACATTCCTCTTTGCCTCTCCTTTTGCAGGTTTCCTGGCCCGGAGCAGATGCCAATTGAAGTCCCTCAGAAAACCTCACGTTTCAATATCTTCCTCTCCTTTTTTTCTTTTCTGTCCCTTTTTCCCCATTTTTTCTGCCCAAGCCACTCATCCCAAGAAAAAAACACAGGAAGATTCTTCAAAACACAAATGGTTTCAGCAGCTCCCTTTGGCCAGAAGATGCTATAAAACTGCTGCAGGTTTTTGTCTCCAATAAATGATCAGAATCCCTTCATCCTGTGTCCAGTCATCACCAACTGAGGGTCTTCCACACAAATTGTCATTTCCCAAATGGCCTTACATCCCATTTCTCACTGAAAGTCCAGGATGAGTCACATTTACTGCTTTATTTATGGTGCAATCAAAGGAGAGGGAGCAGTGACTGCTTTGCCAGTGCATAAAAAAATCCCTCTTTCCTTTAGCCCTGGATTACAAACATTGGGATTGCCAGACAAGCAAAGGGTGGGAAACTCTGTCATCTTGCATTTGGGTTTGTGGGGATCGTGGCAAAGGACAGCAGAACTGCCCTGAGGATGGAGAAGCTTGAAGTGAGCAGGAGCAGCAGGAAAAGGGAACACAGAGGCATCACCACCATGAAATGGAGAAGGGATTTTGCCAAAAGGCAGCTCCATGGGAGGCAAGCAGAGCTGCTGTGCCCAGATCCATGTTGGGAGAATCCCAGGCTGCAGGAGCTCCAGCCCACAGCACATCTGTTCCTACCTCGTGGTGCCCTGGATGCCTTTGTTCCTTCTGATTAATATTCTTTAATATCCTAAAAATATCTTCACTGCAAGAGTGGCCAGGCAGTGGGAGAGGCTGCCCAGGGAAGTGGTGGAATCCCCATCCCTGGAAATAAGGCTCACATTTGGTTGAAGGTTGGACTTGATGATTTTGGAGGTCGTTTCCAACCTTAACCATCCTGTGTCTCTCTGATATCAAACTTGGGGAATTTCCTTATCCAAAAAGGTTAATTGAAAACCAGGAATAAGATGGATAAATGGATTGATGGATAAATCAAGCTGAGCCGTTGGTACAGGAGGGCTGGCACAGCACAAAGCTCCCAGTTTAGGTGACAGGAAAGATTTCAGCTTGCCCAAGTCTGAATAATTGAGCTGACATGATCAGATCATCTTTTGATGGTCTAATTGAATTATGTGCATTTCTGAAAGCTTCTCTCAGTGGAGCTAATGAGTTCTGTGCCTGTACTGAGCCAGGCAGGCCCAGCCAGGGTTCCAACCTTCCTGTCATGGATCTAAACAGGACAAGGGCTCAGCCAGCAATTCTTACACCAATTATCAAAGGTTCAGCTCAGTTCCTCCCTTCTGCTGACTGCTCAGAACCTTGTCTCAGTAGGATTCCCTGTGATGAATGGGATATTATTTGGGATGTGGGATATTATTCACCAGGGTGTTCCCTGAGCACATGAACGGCTGAAGAGGGAAGATGCCTTTGCTTCTATGGGATCCAAGCTGCTTTCCATTATCCCAAGGGATGAGTTCCTAAGCTCATGTAACTAAAAGAAGGTCAATGAGATAAAAGGAAGAAGATTTTTTACAAGAAGAGTGGCAAGGCCCCAGAGCAGCTGTGGCTGTCCCTGGATCCCTGGCAGTGTCCAAGGCCAGGCTGGACATTGGGGTTTGGAGCAGCCTGGGACAGTGGAAGGTGTCCCTGCCATGGCAGGGGTGGGTCTCTACAAATCTTTTAAAGATTCCCTCCTACCCAAACCATTCCATAACTCTATGGACATTGTGAGCTGAACATGAACCTCACAAGAACAGATTCCCTTCATTCACTTTCCTGATCTTGGAGTAGACAAACGACAGGCTAGGTATAAAAATGAGTTTATTCCATCGTGGAAAATGTCTACAGAGAGGGAGAGGTGCCAGTTCCAGCACCTCCACCTGAACTTCAGCCCCAGGAGGAACTGAAAGTGTCGAAACCTTTTGTGGTGGGGAGAAGTTTGCTCAGCCCAGAGTGTCAGCTCGGAAATCCACGCTGTGTTTGCCTGCGGATGAGCTTTGTGCCATCAGTCACTCTGAAAACAGGGATTGACAGCCCTGGGAACCTCAGGGGTGTGGGATGAGGCTCACGAGTTCCTCCTCCACCTCCCTCACCTTCCAACCTGATGGACATTGTCCCTTTGACCGCCCAAATCTCTGCTGGTAGAGGCTGGAGGTCATGTAAAACTTCAGCTCAGAGTGGAGAGTAGGTGCAGGTTCCTCCAGGGTTACTACAGAGTTACCAGTGCCACACACAGCCCCGTGTCTGCCTCGCTGTCATTGTCCCTGCACCTTTGTCTGCTGCAAACTGAGCCACAGCTCGGCCAGGGTGGAAACACTGCTGGAATCAAAGCCAACATTCAGGGAATGTCACAGGATAAGGGAATGGTTTGGGTGGGAAGGGACCTTAAAGCCCATCCCAGCCCACCCCTGCCATGGCAGGGACACCTCCCACTGTCCCAGGGTGCTCCAAACCCTGTCCAGCCTGGCCTTGGGCACTGCCAGGGATCCAGGGGCAGCCACAGCTGCTCTGGGCACCCTGTGCCAGGGCCTCCCCACCCTCACAGCCAACAATTCCTGCCCAATATCCCATCTAACCCTCCTCTCTGGCAGTGGGAAGCCATTCCCTGTGTCCTGTCCCTCCATCCCTTGTCCCCAGTCCCTCTCCAGCTCTCCTGGAGCCCCTTTAGGCCCTGCCAGGGGCTCTGAGCTCTCCCTGGAGCCTTCTCCTCTCCAGGTGAGCACCCCCAGCTCTCCCAGCCTGTCCCCAGAGCAGAGGGGCTCCAGCCCTTGGAGCAGCTCCATGGCCCCCTCTGGACTCTCTCCAGCAGCTCCAGGTCCTTCTCATACTGAGGGTCCCAGAGCTGGAGGCAGCAATGGGGATTCCAAGGCAGCAGAGCAGAGGGACAGAATCCCCTCTCTGGAGATTTCTTTCAGCCCAGCACCTGGGAGGTTTCTGAGCACCAACACAGCTGAGACCCTTGGAGGTTCTTGTCCACCCTCACCCCCAGGTCCTTCTCCCCAGGGCTGTGATTTCCCTGCTGCCAGACCCTTGCCCTCCTTGTCCTTGGCGTTGTAGCATCCCACAGCCACCTGGAACCAGCACGAGGATCAGGCCTGCCAGGTTCATGGAAACATCTGACACAGCCCTTGAAAACACGGGGAATTATCCCCTCCTGCCTCTCCAGAGAGCCCTGCTGCCTTGGAAGAGAGATCCAGCTGGAACTTTTAAAACCTCTTATTTACAGGATCAATGTAATCAAGGCAGGATCCATTCCCTGACATCTTCCTCCACTGCAGAACCAAGTTGTTTTCCTTGGTTTTTTTTTCTTTCTAGGAACAAATTCATTCTTTGGAACACTCAATTTCAGCATGAAGAGTCCAGATGGATTTTGACAAGGACCTTGAAGGCTGTTGCAGTTTGTCATGGTTGTGAACTCGAGACAAGAATTTGACAATGGATCAGTGTGGAGTTTAACAGCATAACAAATGACAAAACCCATCACCAGAAAATGACACCCTGAGGTAAATGGAGGCTTTTCTTTCAGGGGAGGGAATAAAAAAGCCTGGACAGGAAAGGTGAACCTTATCATCTTGTGCAGAAGAAATCACAACATTTGCATGAAATTCCTGTTGAAATTCTCCTGAGGTATCACACTCCTAAGAAGGCCTGTCATCCCCAGGCCCTCCCCAGGGATTAGCAACTTCATGGGAAGGAGCCAGTGTGATTCTTGAGGTTTGGACATCAACAGCCTGAATGCACAAACAAAGGCAGGTAAATGTATGTTCTCTGAACAGAGTGTGTCCCTGCATTCACAGCCACTTGCTGCCATGGGGGCAGAGGCCAGTGGGTCTTTACACACCAAGCCACGTTTTCTCAAACTGGTCCAGGGGCTCGGGGACTGAAAGGTCACCTGGGTGTACCCAAAGGGACGGCCCTGGTGTGCCCTCCCAGCTCAGGGAACCCCCAAACCTCTCTGTTCCCATCTCCAGCAGGATGGGCTGTAGCTGTGCCTGCAACACAATTTATCTTTTTATCTTCTGGCTTGATCTGCTGGCAGTCTTTGCTCAGAGGGGCAGGAGTCAGTGTGGCCACACGATGAGCAGGACCTATCCTGACCCCTTTTACCTAAAAATCAATCACTGCCTGTGTTCCCACCCCTTCTGAGCCTTCAGGATCCCTCCAGGCTGGCTTTTACTCTTTGTTTCAGAGACCAAACCTTCCAAAGCCTTTCCCATGTCAAGCCCGTTCTTCTGAATACCCCACACTGAAGTTCCAGCTCTTTCTGTAACTCCAGCTCTTCCCACATGGCTCCCTCCTCTCTCATTCCTTCCTCCTCTCTCACTCCTCATTGCTTCCCCAGGGACACTGCAGCTCTCTCCTGCTCCTCAGCACTGCCTTTCATCTCCTCCTGTTCCCTCTGGGCCCCCTCCCCTGCCCACGTCAGCAGGAACACTGCAGCAAACAGCCAATGCCCTCCAGGCCACATCCAGGAGCTGGAACCATCTCTCCAAAACTCGTGTCCTTGGAAAAAACCAGCTGAGTGGAGGTGTTGGCACGGAGGGGACGGAGCAGCCCCTTTCCATTTGCTGACTTGGCCCTCGCCCGGCCCTCCCCAGGGTGGGGACGCAGCGTGACAAAGGTGACAATGCAGGCAGGGCCTGCCTCAGTCAGCACTTTCAGAGAGGAGGTCACCTCTGCTCCGGCTCTGCCAGTCAGGTGGTGTTTGCTGCACCTGCAGGGAGGCTCAGGGCCCGCAGAGCTGGGAGCCAGGGGACAAAGGGGCTGCTGGGCCATGGGCACTGCACCTCTCCGTGCTGCCCTGCACAGCCTGCATGGCCTGGAGCAGCTGTTCCAGTCACCCCACGCCAGGTGCCACAGCTGGGGACAGCTCTACATGTGGGACAATCTCGTCCAGGACGGCAGAGCTGCTGTGGGGTGACCGAGCTGTGTGTCCTGGCACACACAGGGGGTTCCTGCAGCTCCCCACCTTTGATGATGATTGTCCAGCTGGGGTGGGGCTGCCTGGCCAGCTGAGACACCCCAGGGGACAGGGCCCTGTCCTCAGAAGGGCAGGGTTAGACGGGAACTGGGAAGGAATTCTATCCAGCTCCTCGTGCTGCTCCAGATCGCCGTGGGATGCTACAACACCACGGGCAGGGAAGGGAAGGTCTGGCAGCAGGGAAACCACAGCCCTGGGGAGCAGGGCTTGGGGTGGGGGTGGACAAGAAGCTTGAGGTGTCTTGGCTGGGCATTGGCAGCCCAGAACCCCCCTGTGCTGGGCTGAGCCCAAAGAGGTGTCCAGGGAAGGGTTCTGTCCGTCTGCTCTGCTGCCTTGGGACCCCTCATTGCTGCCTCCAGCTCTGGCACAAGAAGGACCTGGAGCTGCTGGAGAGAGTGCAGAGGGGGCCACAGAGCTGCTCCAAGGCCTGGAGCCCCTCTGCTCTGGGGACAGGCTGGGAGAGCTGGGGGTGTTCACCTGGAGAGGAGAAGGCTCCAGGGAGAGCTCAGAGCCCCTGGCAGGGCCTAAAGGGGCTCCAGGAGAGCTGGAGAGGGACTGGGGACAAGGGATGGAGGGACAGGACACAGGGAATGGCTTCCCACTGCCCCAGGGCAGGGTTAGATGGGAGATTGGGAAGGAATTGTTGGCTGTGAGGGTGGGCAGGCCCTGGCACAGGGTGCCCAGAGCAGCTGTGGCTGCCCCTGGATCCCTGGCAGTGTCCAAGGCCAGGCTGGACAGGGCTTGGAGCAGCCTGGGACAGTGGGAGGTGTCCCTGCCATGGCAGGGGTGGGCTGGGATGAGCTTTAAGGTCCCTTCCCACCCAAAGCAGCCCAGGATTCTCACATTCCCCTGGTGCAGGAGGCAGCTCCATGTCCTGAGGAAGCCTCCTCTGCCCTTAAATATTAATGATGATGTTCTGTGGAGCTGCCTCACTCTGAGCTCACATCCAGGGCAACAGTCAGGCTTTTTTTATCTTCATGTGCCATCCGCTCTTTCATCAAATCATTTGTAAAGGAGAGGCCCTCACATCCAGGAAAATCATCTGATAAATAAACACCCTGTTACACGGTGATACCTTTTATTGGGCTGTTAACTGCTCGAGCTGTGCAAGATAAATTGGTTTAATTAGTGGTAAGACATTCCTTTTTTAACATTTACATGAGTCTAATCATTATTCCCCTTGCATAGGCAGGCTCAGAATTTTAAGCAGACTTCTCTCCTGGGTGGTGTGTGCTGCTAGGAGGGTCCCATGAATAATTTAAGGCCGCGTTGTCTTCTGGCCCTCAAAGAAAATATCAATATTTTGCTCCCACTCCCTGAACTGCTGTCCACAAAGGATCCATTGTATTCCCATGGGAGCTGACTCTGCTGGGAGATCACAGCCTGGAGTGGAATCTCTCCTTTTGCCATGGCTCTGGGAAGCTTTTACAAGTCTCAGGAGGAGCAGGGTCAGCCAAAACAGAGCAGAGCAGGCGTTGCTGCCACAGGGACATGGAGAAGAGTCTGAACCTCCAACACTCCCACAGCAGCTCCTGCTCAGCCTCAGCAATTCTGTTCTCTTGAGGCAGCACCTGGACATTGATTTCCAAAGTGCTGGGGACCAACAAGGTCCCTCAGGCCACTCAGCTGTCACAGGGCTTTGTTGTAGCCTCTCTGGGGAGATGAAGTGTCCTCAGGGGCAGCCCCAGTCCCTGCTCTGGGCCAGGGACAGGAGCCCAGGAAGGGCTGGAGCTGTGTCAGGGCTTGGCATGGAGCTCAGGGAAAGGTTCTGCCCCCCGAGGGTGCTGGGCACTGCCCAGGCTCCCCAGGGAATGGTGCCAGCCCCAAGGCTGCCAGAGCTGCAGGAGCGTTTGGCCAACGCTCTCAGGGATGCTCAGGGTGGCATTGTTGGGGTGTGTGTGCAGGGCCAGGGGCTGGATCAATGATCCCTCCCAATTCAGGATATTCTGGGATTCTGTGATCTGGCAGCTGCCTGTTCTGGCTCCTTGCATTCCCACAGGAACCAAGCAAAAAGTGTTGAAAAAACCACAAACAAGTTTCGGGACCTTGGGAACTGCCCATGTCCCACCCAAAGCAGTGCCCTGCCTCTTGTGCTGGGCAGCAGCAAGGGGCTCCTGGGGATGGAGCAGAGCTCACCCCTCGTGGGAAAGCTGAGGAGCAGCAGGAAATCCTGCTCCTCGGGAAGCTTTTCCTAACAAAATCAATCGTGTTCAGAAGATCGAACATCCCACCCCAAAGAAGGTTTCTCCTGAGGGTTTGCCCGGCACAGAAACGCTGATGGAGCTGAATGCAAACTCCTTCTGGAGCCAGAGATGGAGCTGAGAGCAGCTGCAGGGCTGGGGCTGGAGCTGAGCACGGGGCAGGATGGATCCCTTCCCTTGGGAATGGCTCAGGACCCACCCTGCTTCTCTGCAAAGGGATGATGCCCGGGAGGGAGCAGCTGACACCGAGACTGGGGCCTCACTGCTGCTCCAGGCAGCACCTGGAGGAGAGGTGTGAGGGGTTTTCCTTAAAAAACCCTGATCTTTGTCTTGGCTAAAGGAGGGTGGAGTTAAACTAAGATACAGAGAGGAAAGGAGAAGAAGAAAGAGAAGGAAACGGTGAAAGAAATCACAGGTAAAAAATTGGAGGAGAGAAATAAAACCAGGAGAGGGGCTCTCAGCTGGTCACAAAGATGAAAAACCCACAGATATTTCAATTGTGGGGCAAACAGCAGCTTTCCTCTGTTGGCTCTGCTGGAAAGCCCTGAGCAGGGGCAGCAGTGGCCAGAGAAGGGCACTGGGCAGGGCATTGGGACACAGAGCCAGGGAGGGCACCAAGGGGGATCCTGCCCCTCTGCCCCACTCAGGTGAGACCCCACCTGCAGAGCTGCCCCAGCCCTGGGGAACAACATCAGGAGGACGTGGAGCTGCTGGAGAGAGTGCAGAGGAGGCCACAGAGCTGCTCCAAGGGCTGGAGCCCCTCTGCTCTGGAGCCAGGCTGGGAGAGCTGGGGGTGTTCACCTGGAGAGGAGAAGGCTCCAGGGAGAGCTCAGAGCCCCTGGCAGGGCCTAAAGGGGCTCCAGGAGAGCTGGAGAGGGACTGGGGACAAGGGATGGAGGGACAGGACACAGGGAATGGCTTCCCACTGCCAGAGGGCAGGGTTAGATGGGATATTGGGAAGGAATTGTTCCCGGTGAGGGTGGGGAGGGGCTGAGATGGAATTCCCAAAAAAGCTGTGGCTGCCCCTGGATCCCTGGCAGTGCCCAAGGCCTGGTTGGACATTGGGGCTTGGAGCAGCCTGGGACAGTGGGAGCTGTCCCTGCCCATGGCAGGGGTGGCACTGGATGGGATTTAAGGTCCCTTCCCACCCAAACCTTTCCATGATTCCATGAGCTCACACCTGCACACCCTGGGAAGGCAGGACCCCAGGGGCCTATCAAAGCAGGATTAATGGTCCCTCTCAGCAGAGTGAGGAGCTCTGTGTGTAAACAATTTTTATTCCCAGGCCCACCAATCCATCCCTGGATGTTCCTGGCAGCGTGTCCGAAGTGCAGCTCAGGAATCAGCAGTTCCACCTGGCTGCCCAGGGATCCGAGCTGTCAGCTCCCCTGGCTCCAGGCTCCTGGGGACCATTACCCCTGGATTTGTTCTCTGGATATCAATCACACTGTTCCCTCTTGGGCACTGTGCCTGAAATAACGGCAGTAAAACCTCCACCACAGACTCCAGGCTCTAAACTCTCACAGCACTAAAGGGACAGGATTCCTGCACTGACTGGAGCAGGCTGTGAAATTTAAGGGCCAGATCCTTGAGATGCTGCATTGTCTGGCCAGGATCCAGCAGATAAATAAGCTGCTGTTTCATCTCCAGCCAGTAAATCGCCCCAATTAAAATCAGTAAGATTAATCTCATTAATTGGGTAGATATAGGACCTACCTCAGCACGCTCAGCACAGCCCTTCTGAGATAAAAACCTTGGCTGAACCATAATCTATACCAAAAGTATTAAGCAAACTTAGCTAAAGTCTTCTTTTCCCAAATCCCAGTTATTGGCAGGAGCCTGGAGGCAGCTGCAAATTCCTGCAGAGGAGGAGAGCAGGGGAGCTCTGCCTCACAGGAGGGGAATCCTCAGAGGAGCTTGGGGCTTTAGCTGCCTCCAGCCCTTCCTGCCCGCGCTGTCAGGCGTGGAGATTCCCCTGGGATCACAGGGAAGTGCTGCTCTCACAGGTCACCTGCAGTGCCACCGAGCCCTGGGGGGAACAGCAAAGGGAGGGAGGGAGGAGAAAGAATTCCCTGACAGCTCCATCTGTAAAAGCATTCCCTGCAACTGAAGGAGACATAAAGCATCCCCTTGTTTCTCCTTCCTCTCTCCTCCTCCCACCTGCAGAGCTGGGGAACAACATCAGGAGGGCGTGGAGCTGCTGGAGAGAGTGCAGAGGAGGCCACAGAGCTGCTCCAAGGGCTGGAGCCCCTCTGCTCTGGGGACAGGCTGGGAGAGCTGGGGGTGTTCACCTGGAGAAGAGAAGGCTCCAGGGAGAGCTCAGAGCCCCTGGCAGGGCCTAAAGGGGCTCCAGGAGAGCTGGAGAGGGACTGGGGACAAGGGAGGGAGGGACAGGACACAGGGAACGGCTTCCCAACGCCAGAGGGCAGGGCTAGATGGGATATTCGTGGTCATGCAGAACCCTCTTCCTGCTGGGCAGCTGTGGGTGAGTTAAACCTCGTGTGCCTCAGTTTCCCTGGAATTTTGGCTGTCTCTGCAGAGCTCAGGTGAGTTCAGGTGGAGCCCTCCCTGCCCAGCCCAGGAGCTGCATGGGTGAAGCCTTTTTGGGGCAGAAATGTTGATCTTCCCATGCAAAGGCTGTTTGAGGGCAGGAGGTGTCTGCACAGAGCCCTCAGCCCAAAGGCTCCCTCCCTGCTCCCTCCCTGCTCCCTCCCCTCCTGTTCTCTGATATCCCAGGGATTCCAAGCCCCTGGAGCCACGTGGTCTCTCTGCAGTGGGATCCAGAGGGCAGCTGGGCACAGCAGAACGCAGGAGGTGTCACTGAGGAGTGGTTTGGGTCATTTCATCCCCCAGGAGCTCCAGACTCTCCGGAGCTCCACAAAACATTGCTTTGATCCGGGACAGCACAGCCCACCCCACCTCTCCCCCTTTACCCACTAATGAAAACCATCTCCGAGCTAAATTACATCTCCCTCACAGCACACCCAGCCCTCAGGCAATTAAACAAACCTAATGAATCTGCTCTTTTTTTTTTTTTTAAGTCAATTAACATGAAGCAGCTACAAAAGTGAACCGTGTATCTTTTAAAATGACTCCTGACTCCAAAAATTACTCCAAAATGGCTTGGGGGGAGGGGGGGGAGTCACTGCTGGGTTAGTTGTTCTTGTAGCACTTTCACGTGTGGAGATGGGAGGAAGCAGCAGGTATTCAGGTTTAGGGGCATCTTAATTCAGCCTTGCTGGTGAAGGTGGGCTCGGCTCTGCTGAGCTCCCCAATTCCCTCCCTGGCTGCCCTCACAGGTATCTTGCCAAGGGATGCTGAGAAGGCTGGAGGGCAGAGATTTGGCACAGCCAGGGAGGGGACTGTCATAGGACACAAGGATGAGAGACTCCAAATATTTCAGAAGGCAAAGAGCATAGAAAAAAAAAACTTTATTGTCTTGTTCTTATTACTTTTTTATAAGGTATTCTGATACAGGTTTAACATGGTTGGTGAATGGGAACAACACCTCTCTAATCCCATTGGTTAAACCAGAGAAACAGCTCAAATGTTTTGAGAACCAGAAAAGCAAAACCCCACCTGGAGAAAGATTGTTTGGAGATAGGAGAGTTGTTTGCCAAGATTGTTTTGAGAAGAAGCTTTCTTGAGGAATTTTCCTTGGGAGAAAGACAGCAGCTGCTAACAGGCTAAAATCTCTCAGACCCAGAAATCTCAGGCCCACAGGGGACAACAGCTTTGGAGAGAGTCAGC
This sequence comes from Nicator chloris, assembly GCA_013400495.1. Classification (NCBI taxonomy): domain Eukaryota; kingdom Metazoa; phylum Chordata; class Aves; order Passeriformes; family Pycnonotidae; genus Nicator; species Nicator chloris. The sequence goes on along the minus strand of WAAE01002492.1, from coordinate 90,030 downwards.
CCAGGGCCAGGGAGCCAGGAGTGTCCAGAGGATGGAGATAACTCTGAGAAAGGCCAGCAAGATCTAAAGATGAGCTGATAAAATAAAGTGAAATTACATTTTTCACTTAGATCTATTCATATTTGTTTCTCCTGGGTGGTGGAAGGGAATGGCTTAAAATTGTAAGGGAAGTCATTTTACAATGTCCAGATCTTAAAACTGTCTAGAACCAAGGCAGTTGTTCACACAGAGCAAACCGACCTTGAAAGGGACCATTAATCCCATTTCTGGAGGAGCAGAGCTGTCCCTGGGGCTGGCCCTCCCCGGGTGTGAGCTCAGGGAATCCTGGAATGGTTTGGGTTGGAAGGGACCTTAAATCCCCTCTTATTCCCCCCCTGCCATGGCAGGGACACCTTCCACTGGCCCAGCCTGCTCCAAGCCCCATCCAGCCTGGCCGTGGGCACTGCCAGGGCTCCAGGGGCATTGGGAAGGTGGCCCTGGCACAGCGTGGCTCTGCAGGAGGAGGACTCAGCTGGGACACTCAGAGCAGGATTTGTCCCAGACTCTGCTTTTGGCTGCTTTGCCCCTCAGCTTCTGGGGCACAGGGTTCCTCACTGGAGCTGAATTCCCACCCACCCCTGGAGCCACAGCAGGGTCCTGCTGGCAGGGGACTCCTCCACCTCCTCTGAGCTGTTCCAAAGCTGCTCCCGCTGCTGGGGGCTGGAATCAGCCCAGGGGAGGCTCCAGCCCAGCCAGGGAAGCACATGGAAGCATCTGCAGGGGCTGCTCCTGTTATCAGCACAGAGCAGAGGCAGGGAGCTGGATTTTCCTTGCTTTTGCCCATTATCCATGTGGATAAAACATGCTGGAAACCAAAATCATTTTCTTCCACACTTTGCCTTGGCACCTCCCACGACTCAACCCTCGGAGGAGCAGGGAGCTGCTTTGTTCATTTGGGGCTGTTCTTCCTCCTGATGCCTCTTCCATGAGCTTGTCTGGACATGGGGGAGACACAGGCCACAGCTCTGCCCACCCTTGGGAAAACCAGCATTTGCAAGAAATCATTTTCCCAGCCTTGGGGTTGTTTTTTGCACAGCCTGAAACCTTTCCAGGCTCAGGCCATGCTGGAAAGGCCTCTCCTGGTGTTAAACCAGGAGTTCTTCCAGGAGCACAGAGCCCTGGGAAGTTCTGTGGTGCTGCTGGTGCTGGTTCAGCATCGCAGGGTGGGAGGTGATTCCCAGGAGCTGCTTCACAACACCACAGGTGGTTGCCCAAGGACAGTGGGAAGGAGGAGGACGTGCATTAATCTGTGTCAACTCCTCTTTTGCCTGTGTCCAACCAATCAATAAATTCTGGCTGGAAATAAAATCATTATTTGCCTCCTCTCGTGTTCCAGCTCAGCATGGAGGTGGAGATGCCAAAGGAGAGAGATGTGGATTGTTCCAGCTGGATTTATGGAAGGGCTGGAGCTGTGTCAGGGCTTGGCATGGAGCTCAGGGAAAGGTTCTTGCCCCCGAGGGTGCTGGGCACTGCCCAGGCGCCCCAGGGAATGGTCCCAGCCCCAAGGCTGCCAGAGCTGCAGGAGCGTTTGGCCAACGCTCTCAGGGATGCTCAGGGTGGGGTTGTTGGGGTGTGTGTGCAGGGCCAGGGGCTGGACTGGATGGTGATGGTGAGACCCCACCTGCAGAGCTCCCCGAGCCCTGGGTCCAGCACAGGGAGGACCTGGAGCAGCTGGAGAGATCCCAGAGGGATGATCAGAGGGGTGGAGCAGCTCTGCTGTGAGGAAAGGCTGGGAGAAATGGGAATGTTCAGCTTGGAGAAGAGAAGCTTCAGGGTGACCTCTTTGTGGCCTTCCAGGACCCAATGGGAGCCTGCAAGAAACATGGAGAGAGAGAATTTCCAAGGGCCTTGATGGACAAGACAAAGGGGAATGGCTTTCCACTTACAGAGAGTAGGTTTAGATTTGCTATCAGGAAAAATTTCTTCCCTGGGAGGGTGGGGAGGCCCTGGCACAGGGTGCCCAGAGCAGCTGTGGCTGCCCCTGGATCCCTGGCAGTGTCCAAGGCCAGGTTGGACAGGGCTTGGAGCAGCCTGGGACAGTGGGGGGTGTCCCTGCCCATGGCAGGGGGTGGAATGAGATGATATTAAAGTCCCTTCCAGCCCAGACCAGTCTGGGATTCTGTGAAGAGCAACAGCTGCTCACGGTGAGGTTTGAAGTAACCCCGAGGAGGGAGCACAGGCAGGATTCTTCCTGCTCAGAAGAGCCACAGTTGGATCTCTTGGAGCATCTGAAGGGAAAAGCACAGACCTGGCTGCACTCCCAGCTGGGGACAGAGGTCCTGCTGCTGAGCCAGGCGGGCTGGAAAAGTGGTTTGTGCCTGTGAGCACGGCTGAGCAGAGAGCAGCTGCTGCCCTGAGCCTGGCAGAGGCTCCCAGGGCTCTGCCCAGCAGGAATGCTGAGCTTTTCCCGGAGCCACGCGCGGGCAGCGAGCACAGCCCGCCTGTCAGGTGTTTGCAGTAATGGAAAGAAGCAAACAAAGCCATTCAGGGAACAAATGAGGATAAATCCAGGCACTTCTACCTGCTCACAAACAGCCCGCCAGCTGAGGAGCTGAAATCCAACCCCCTGGAGGAGCTGGTGGCCTTGGAGCATCCAGGCACTGCTGAAGCTGCAGCCCAGGAGTGGTGCTGGAGGTGCTGGAGGGCAGAGAAGGGGTGTCAGGGGGGTCAGAGGGGTGGGAGGCAGGACAAACTGGGCCAGGGAGGTGCACATTGGGAAACCAGGTGGGAAACTGCATCCCCAGGTCCATGGGAATGAAGAACAACCCAGTGTCCATCCCTGTGTGCTCCCTGCTGCCCAGGCTGGGACTCCAGGCTGCAGCAGACTGGGTCATAGCCAGAAACTGGCCTTTGCAGCCCCAATTAGCTGGGAGAGGAGCTGTGCAGCTAATGAGCACATGAAGGGATTTATCTCAGCCCCAGGCACCGACACTGACTGTAAAATTCCTGGCACAGGCAGCAGCTCCGTATCGATCCCAGGAAGGCCAAGTGCTCCCCAGCATAAAAATCACAGGGAAATGGGATTTCTCCATGAGATTTCTTTGCTGTTGCTTGGGTACCTGTGAGAACGAGACCTGCTCGTGCCCAATGTGGCCAAGAGCCACCTGCAACAGGTGACACTGGTGGCACTGGAGGTTGTTGACAGCGAGATATTGTCACCCCTTTGAGGGGGGGTGTGACCAGTGATGGCAGCAAACTGGACAGGGGGACTCTGGGCTGGCTTGAAAAGAGAAGGGATAGATCTTGATTTCCATAGGTTTCAGTGGGAATTGTGGAGAACAGGGAGGAGAGCACCTGAGGGAGACACTGCAGCCCCTGAGACCAAAGGGAAGAGCTGTCAGTTTTTCCTGGTACAGTTTGCAGGAATGAGGCACTGGGAAACACTCCGGGTATCTGCCCAGCTTAACTGGTTTTCTTGAATAAACTGGTGCCAGAACATTCCACAAGGGTCACAGGGAGGGAAGAGGGGTCTCAGTCTCACAGCTGGGGACAGGGCTCAGCACAGTCCTGCCAGAGCTGGAAGCTGCAGAGGATTTGGAGCCCTGTCCCCAACCCAGCCCCCCAAACTCAGGAGCGTGGAATTGGTCCGTCCTCTGATTCTCCCTCCTTGCAGCCAGGTGTGCTTGGTGCTGCTCAGAGCGTGGGATGAGGAGGGGATAATTAGCCCTGAGCTTTCCTCTACCTGCAGGAGGCTGAGAGGAAAGTCTGAGTCAGACCAAAACAACATCTAGAAAATGTAGCAGGCCCGGGCAGGATGATCAGTGGCTGGTAATGACAATTTATCTTGTCGCATCTTGATGCCTCCTGTTGTAACGTCCTCCCTGCCTGGTTTGCAGGGAAAGGGCATCCTGTAAATCTCAGAGGCACTGGGAGATACTGTCCTTCTCACTTCACAGGCTGGAGAGGTGCCTTGAGCTGGAACCTGGCAGGCAGAGGCACAACTCCACACCACAGAGCACCTCTGCTGTGCTGCAGGGAATTTGTGTCTCTCCTCATTCAGCCTCAGCTCCACTCCTGCCACAGAACAACTCCCACTGCCAGCAATTCCCACTGCAACCATTTTAAACAATCCTATAACCCACGAGTCTCTCCAGGCTGATCATCCCCATACTGGCACACCCAGAGGAAATGAGTCTTGCACCATGGCAGGCTGCAGGAACACACAATATTTCTTCCCTTGGGAATTCCTGAAAGGGCACTGGAGATGTCCTGTGAACAAGCATGAATAAAGCCCTGCAACCCACCTGGGAAGCAGAGTGGATTTCTTCCTATTTTGGAGACAAGGTAAAGGACATTTTTAAAAGTTCCTGGGTGCTCAGAAAGGTGCCCAAGAAAGGAATAAACCCCAGGAGTCGCAGGTCCCCGTGTCCAGGTTTAACTGGTGAATACAGCAGGTCCAGTCAGCTCCGTGGGAGTTGTTTCCATGTTTTCCCCAGGAGATGCTGAGCCAGTTGGACAGAGCCACTGCTCCGCAGTAGCTTGAGCATCAAAGGAGAGAGGAGAGAGGTTTACAGGAGCGTGGCTTAATTGCCAGTCGCCTGTCAGCTCGGAGCACATGCTCAGCTCTCACAGCCCCAGTAACTGATAAGAGCTCGTTTATTAATCCCTGGTAACTCAATCTGCCCTCCCAGACGATGCCCTCAGGAGCTGGAGATCAATTTAAATTTCCAGAGCCTCGGTCCCTGTCTCACTCCATAGTGCCAGTGCTCCTCAGAATAACCTGGGAGTGGATTTTCTGTCACATCCCTGATCCCAGCTCCCCTTCCAGCAGCGCTGGGTGCCACATCCTGCTGCGCTGCAGTCATGGACAGGAGCCATGCAGGGGGACACGTCTGACCAGCTCCTATCCCCTCCATCAGCACTGGGATGGATCCCCTGGGTACTGGTGCTTCCATGCAGCCCCACCTGGAGGAAAGCAGGGACTCCAGAGCCCTTCGTGCTCGTCCCTGTTGCTCACTGGTGCTCAGACACTGCAGGAAAAGCTCCCTTGGAAGTGGCAGTTCCAACAGAGAGCTGAGAATCGAACCAGACTGGAGGGATGGGGAAAACAAAGTCACTGGCTGGAGCAGGACGTGGCCCAGGTGACACAGCACGGAAGGGTGGGAGGCAAACCGGGTTAATGAGCTGCCTGGTTAATGGCCCCATGCAAATCCTGACTGCTGCTGTGCAGGGGCCTCAGCGACTCCCAGCACCCCTGGACTGGGTCCAGCCCTCCCAGTCCCAGCTCTCAGGGGTCTCCTGGAGAGTCAGACCCCTGCAAGGGAAGCTGGCAGCAGCCCAGCACTGCTGACCCAGGGCACTCTGCTCCAGCAGCCCCCAAACACTGCTGACCATGAACTCCTTAATTCTGGCACTGCAGGTTCTGCTGCTCCATAAAAGCAAAAAGAGAAAGCCATTTATGAGGGAACAGTCAATAAAGTGAGACCTGCTTATCACAGCTGGTTAGGAGTGGTTGGAAACTGCACCCTCTGGAATGGTGAGGGGTCACTATTTCAGGACAGCTGCAGTGTCCTGGAGCTGCAGTCCCTCCTGCAAGGCTGGGACAGTGACCCTGACACATTCAAACACCCCAGGTTATGGCCACAAAGCTGCGAAGTGGATGTGGTCACTCTTCCCTCCTGGCCTGCTGCAGCTCCTGGGGCTCAGTGTCCCCTGCTCTGCATTCCAGCCGTGTCAGCCCATCAAGAACCTGCTCTCAGCTCAGGAGCTGCTGAGCCTAGGGGTACAAAAGGAGAGGGTGCTGAGGTCACCAAAACACCCTGGTGACACCTGAGTGCTGGCACAAGAAAGAAAAAGGAGAGGACGACAGCTCAGATGAAATGTCTGCACTTTTATTCAGGCTCTGAACAGTCACAAACCCACAGCCCCTCTGCTCTGTGTCCCTCCCAGCTGTGCCCTGCTGGTGCCCCTGCCACCGGCAAGGTCACCTCAAGGCGGTCCCCTCAGGGAAGGTGACACCCTGATGCTCTCGGCTGAGCCTGGCTGCTCGGCGTTCTGAGGCATTGACAGAAGTGTCTCTTCCCCAGGTCTTTAGGGAACCTCAGTTCCTCGGAGCTGCTTTGCAGGATCAGTGGAGAGTGAAGTGCCCAGGCTTGAGGTGCCGCGGGTGGACAAGGTGCCTCCTGAGGATCCTCTGGAATAAATTCTTCCTGGCTGTCGCTGCAGGGAGCTCCGGGCCGGAGCTGCTCCTCGGACAGTCCAGGCCCAGGAGCCTCCGATCCCTCTTCTCTGCCTCTTGGCTTTGCAGAGCCTCAGTTACTCGGATGTCTCTGGCACATCTGGGCAGGGGAAGCCCTGCTGGGGTCGGGCTGCTTCCATCGTCCTTGTGACCGCTGGCACGGGGACTTGGCTGCTTGTGGTGCCTCTGGCTTCCTCCCATCGCAGAGTCTCCCTCGGCAGCAGGAATCCCGGGATGTCTGCAGCACCCCGGCTCCTCCTGCCAGCTGGGACGTGTCCCGGCCGCGGGAGCCCGCGGGTGGCCTGAGCCCGAGTGAAAAAACGCCTCCTCACTGGTGACCTGCGGGCTCCGCCCCAGGGTGACAAAGCCATACGGGGTGGTGACCTTGGGGAGGTGCGGCAGGGACAGAGCTGCCCAAGCAGTGGGGTCTGGGTTGGAGCAGGATGAGTTAAAAGAGGGTAAGTTAGAGCCGTGCTCATGCTGCACCGCTGGGTCCCAGCTGCTCCTCCAAGCCGTCCCCTCCAGCTGTGCCGTCCCCTCCAGCTGTCCCTCCCCCTTGCCTGAGCATCTCTGCTTCTTGTGGATGTCCAGGGACGGGATAATGAACTGCGGGATGCGGTCAGGGGTCACCACGTGGAAGAAGATGTCGCTGGAGCTGCTGCCCTGGAGCGCGGGGGGACGGAGCGTGCCCCGCCAGAGGGACATGGTGGCCCCGAGGGCTCGCTGGGCAGCGCTGGCGATTTATGCTCCGCGGCCACCCCCGGCTGGTGACGCGCGGTGACGACACCGCCGTGTCCCCGCCAGGGTCCAGCGCCCGCCGGGGCACGGGGCAGGCGGATGGAGGGGCCAGGTGAGGACACGGCGCTGCCGCTGTCACGCAGGGCCACCAGCTCTGTCACCCACGAGGCAGCAGAGCGGGGAAGAGCCGGAGGAGCGGGATGAGTCACAGCCGTGGGCACCAGGTGGAAGGGGCAGCCGAGAGCGGCAGACAAACACTTCAGCTCTGTCTAGCAAAGCTCCCGTCGGAAACGCTCCGGCCCACGCGATTCCCCAGAGCCAGCGGCAGCTTCAACCAGCGCACCCCCAGTCGCTCCTCGCACCAGGGCTCTGTGCTGGCTCCTCTCCCGCAGCAACCCTGTGCTCCCATCCCGCGGGGCTGGCAATGGGGGGACAGCCCCGGGCAGTCCCCAGGCCAGGCGAGGAGGCTTTTCCTGCAGGTGGGAGGATGAGGAGGATGAAGTTGCTCTCCCAGCTTTGCCTTTCCCCCTGTGCAGCGGGGCAGGGGCAGGGCTGGCAGTGGTTTCCTGTCTCTCTGCCCCCAGCTAAGGAAGCTCCTCTCGAATCAAGGGGTCTTGGCTTGCAATAACCGAAAGTGTGTATTCTATTGCCGTCTGTTGAAACCGGCTGCGGAGGGGTTTTCTTTCTCTCCTCTATGATCTGTTCCTCATAACTCCGCGGGGAGGGGGCGGGTGTCTTCTGTTAATGGGGCAGCTATTAAAACCAAGTGAGGCATTGTTCTTTATCTCTTCCAGGACCCATCCCCCGTCCAGGGGATATTTTCTGTCAGTGGGCCATTAAGGCTCACTATTGTGAGATGCTCCACACAGCGGGAGGAGCCAAGCATTTCTACCTGGATAAAACCCGACATTCAGAATACCAGGACAGCCTGTTTCCACTGGATTCCAGAGGGAGACTGGACCCATCTCACCACCACTGGACCTTCGGAGGAGAACGACACCCTTCTAGAGGATCCTCTCTGCTCCAACAGATCCACATCTGGCACTCCAGGAGGATTTGATTGGACTGCTGCCAACACCCTGCCCAACAGGGTGTCAGGTTCTATTCTGACTGTCAGTGTTTGCTTTTTTGTACTACTACGTTTTTATTTTTAATATTCCTAGTAAAGAACTGTTATTCCTATTCCCGTATCTTTGCCTGAAAGCCCCTTAATTTTAAAATTGTAATAATTTGGAGGGAGGGGGTTTACATTCTCCATTCCAAGGGAGGCTCTGTCTCTCCCTGCCAGACACCTGTCTTTCCAAACCAAGACACAAGGGGTAACGGTGGCTCTAGGATCCTGCTGGGAAAATGATGCAGAGAGGAATAAACAGCTCCATGTCTGTGTGGGCACGGAGCAGGGGGGATGCAGAGGGGCCACTCCTCACCTGGGATCCAGTTTCTCCCATTCCTGGGGGGCTCACAGCAGCGCAGGTTCTGACATCTCATCACCCGTAGAGAGCAAGAGGAGAGATCTCAAATCAGAGCTTTGACAAGCTCCAGGAGGAGACCTCGAACTGAGCCAAAATGACCCCTTAACTGAGGCCCCAGTGCTGACAGCAGAGGAGCCCCCACCCAAGGGACCTGGGCTGCCCCACCAATTAGCAGAGCCAGCAGCTCGTCAGGGTAACGAGGAGCAGATGGGACAGGACCTATAAGTGCCCTGAGGGGGGCACAGGGGTCTAAGCCTGGTTTGTGTCCAGTCTGGGCTCTATGGGGCAGCCCCCAAAGCCCAGCCCAAAGCAGGTCTGGGCACTGCCCAAGAGGTGGCTTCTGCTGGGGGCACTCCCAGAGCTGGGCTGCAGGCTCTGACCTTTCTCTTCCTCTCTCTCCAGATGAGGCCACTCACCAACAGTGAATCCTTCTCCAGCAGGTTCCTGGGCCAGATCCTTCAGCTCAGCTTGGTCAAGTACCCAGTGAGTGATGATGGGGAGGGGGTGGCTAAAACCTCAATACTGGCAGTTTCTGGGGTTCTTCTGCTAGATAGCTTATTTTTCTTTCAGTCTCTTCACATTGTTAGATATTAGGAAGAAATTCCTCCCTGTGAGGATAGTGAGGCCCTGGCACAGGGTGCCTGGAGCAGCTGTGGCTGCCCCTGAATCCCTGGAAGTGTCCAAGGCCAGGTTGGATGGGGCTTGGAGCAGCCTGGGGTAGTGGAAGGTTATCCTTATCACCTGCCCATGATAAGGTGTGAAATAGGTGGTCCTTAAGGTCCCTTCCAACCCAAAAAATTCCATGATTTTTTCCTCTGCATTTTTGTCCTCTGCTTTCCTTCCTGTCCCAACTTTTTCTCCTTGGCCTTGCCTTGCTCCCCTTCAGCTGTTAGTGGCTGCAGCATTCTCATTTCTGTCCCTCTCTGGGCCAGAGGAAATGGGAGGGTTTTGGGAATGAAGTACAACCCAGCAGGTTTTGGCTCAAGTTGGTCTGAATCTCAGCTCCACACTGGGACAGAGCAGAGTTTAAGGCTTTCCCTGGGGACTTGAAACACCTGCAAGTTCTCCCATGTGCTGATGGACTTCTTTTTGCAGTTGAAGCTCCTTCAGAAAGCATCTGTCTGGACTGGATTAGTGTTCCCTGTCGGGACCCTCAGTAGCAAACTCCAGTCCCCTACCAGGCCTGGGCTCCTTGCCAGGAAGCTCGTGCACCTTCTGGTCTCCGTGACTCCCACCAGGATCCAGAACCTCCTGGGCTACCTCCTGACAGAGTGGGCCCAGAGCAACATGTCCAAGGGTAAGAGCTGGGGCCATCTGGAGGCTCTGCAGCTGGGAAGAAGGCAGCATGGAATTCCTGTAGGGAGCCAGGAAAACCACTGTTCATGTTCTGGGTGTGGTGATTGTGCCTCCTGTGAATCCCTGCAGAGACCCAGGAAGCTCTGAGCAACTCGGCTGGGATGAGGGATGATGTGGCTCTGGAGCAGCAGGACACCTGGCTTGTGTTTCTGGAGAGGGATTTGCCAGAGGATGACTCTGATGACTTCACCTATGAGGTGAGATGTGGCTGCTGAGCAATGCCAAGATGGTTTGGCCTCTGTGTGGGCCTGGGATGCTCTGGGAGTGTCCCTGTGGAGGAGCCTGCAGAGGTTTCCTTCCTTATCCCCTCTTTGAGGGCACAGGGTGCCCAAGGAGCACTTGACCATCATCTCAGCACGGTCTGAGAGCTGGGGGTGCCCCACTCATCCCTGAGGCTTCCCTTTGCTCTATGTCCCCACAAGGCAGAGTCTGTCACCCTTGGCTGTGGCTCCCAGTGCTGTTGGGACAGGACTGGTGTGGACAGGACTGGTGCGTCCTTCCCCTCACTGTCCCTTCCTCAGAGCCTCTCTTTGCCTCTTTCCCCCCCAGCCCTCGGAGGTGGAGTCAGACAGTGAGGAGTACCAGTCTCAAAATGACACCGACCTGGAGCTGGAGGAGCTGGGTGGGGTCACTGTTCAGGAGGCCTTAGCTGTCCACGTGAGTGTTCTGCCCCATTCCTGGGGACAGCAGCACTCCTTGCCTGGAAGGATTTACCTCAGCCCCTGCCTGCAGGCAGAGGGAGTCTGGGGTTGCTCTAATCTGATGGATTTTGTGCTGCTCTGACTGTGTCCCTGTGCCACACAACCCCCAGGGCCCCGTGCCCCTGGAGCTGGGAGCAGAGGATCCAGCTGTGCTCAGTGGTGATGCCCAGAACACGAGAGCCGATGGGAGCAGTGGGGATGGCAGCGAGCAGGATGCTGACACATCCTGTGACACCAGCTTGTCCCAGGATGGGGTAAGGACCCTTGGCACAATGCCACCCTCTGAATATGGAGCAGGGGTGGTGTCACAAGTCCCCTGGATGTCCCCAGGCTCTGAGCCTTTGTCACAGAGCTCTGCTGCCAAGGGAAAGGGTTGGAGGGGCTCCAGTCCCTGTGCAGGGACACAGCCTCAGTCCCCAGGTGTTGGTGCTGGGTGTGCCCAATGCCTGGGTGCAATGTCACCCTCTTGTGTCACCCTCACCAGCTTGTGGCACCTCTGACCCAGGGCCACTACCAGCAGGCTGCCACAAGTCCTTTGTGACTCCCTGGCCTATTTTTCAACTATTTTACAGTTGAAAACAGGGATGATTTGCAGGAAATTTTTCCCCACAAGCAACTTCCATGGGGTCCCTCACCACTGTGGTCCCAAAGCACTGCTGGGTCCCCTCCTAATTCCCAGGAAGCTGCTGCCTTGGAAAGTGGAGAGAGAGGTGGGGAATTGCTTTGTCCTCAGTGTCAGTGAGGGCAGGCAGTGCTATGGGGAAAATCTCCTGTTTTCCAGGAAAACTAGGAAGCCTTTCTTGTGCACCTGAACCTTCTGGGGCTGCAAAGTGCCTGATTCCCTGGGACAGCCAAGTCCCTGAGGAAGATGTCCAGTTAAATGCTGCGTTCATGTTGTTTGTTTCGTTTTTCTGAAATTTACAATAAAATCACCCTATTTTTTCATGTGAACTGGGCTCTATTGCCTGTCAGTACCTGGAGCTGCCATTACAGGGTGTGGGGCTGCCAGGGGGACCTTTCCCTCTGATCTCTCCTGGGGAGGAGTTCCTCAAGGTACCTGGGAGAGGGATGGCTCTGAGAATGCTGGAATGTGATGGGAAGGGGAGAACTGAAGGTACAAAGTGAGGCTGGGCAGGACTAGGACTGTCTTCTGGCATCCCCAAAAACACTGGAATATAAACCAAGGAATTTAACACAGAGGCCGTGTTCTTCAGTGAACACTTTGAGGTGTTCAATTTGTGTTTTGTCTTTTACCTGGGAGTTGTGAACAGAACCTTCTCCCTCTGCATGGATCCTAGAAAGGATCCTCTGAGGAAGCAGGGATTTTGGGGTCTGGAAAAGCAGGTTGGGATCAGGAAGTGCCTGAATGTGACCCAGAGCTCTGGAGATACCTGAGGTTGCCCGATGCTGGAGCTGTTGCCTGGATCAAGTCCCAAAATCTGAGGCTGCAAAGAGCAGCAACTCCTCCAAATATGGATGAGGGAACAGGAACAGCTTGGGGGGTTGGATCCCTTGCTCAGGGCATGCCTGGAGGCTGTGTCTGGCACCACTGCCTGGAGCTGGCTTTGTGTGGGAATCCACTGGGACTGACAATGCTGTAAGTGCTAAAATGAACTGTGGCACCCTTCCAGCAGGGACGTGGGGCTGAACAAGCAGACCCTCAGTTTGGTTTAACCGAACAGCTTCAGGCCAGTTTAGACGTGCCTGTGATTGTGTCTGTGCCTGCCCCATGCCACAGCCTCTGAAGGAGCAGAGGGGTTGAGCTGCCCCAAGGTTGTGCTTGTTTCCCAATTCCTGTGGGCTGCACGAAGTAGTGAGAGTTCAAAATCTCAGTGATTTTGAAGGCAGGTAAGGGGTACGGGGGGTCCTGGCTCCCAGACTCTGCTGGGATCAGGGATCTTAATGTCAGGTTTATTAAAGGTTGTCCTGTCTGTTGTGGCTTTTCCTGCTGGATTATACGGATGTTTCCAAGGCCTTCTCTGACCAGTGAACCACTTAAAGGTGGAAATTCTGGAGCTTTAAACCCGTTGCTGGGTCAGGACACCTCTCCTGGAGCTGCAGCCCTTGGACTCCTCCCTGGCCCTCTAAAACTGGCTTTACAGCTCTGGCCAGAGATGCAGCACTGACTCCTTGTGCCTCTGCTCCAGTGGGGCATGGCTTGGACCAGGCAGGGCTGTTTTTCTCTCAGGCTGGTTATTTGTGCACCATTAACAGTCCTGAGTCATGAAACTCGAGCACTCACAAAGCTGCAGTGCCATACCTGGTGTTATCTGCAGCCACAATAGCTCTGCTTTCATTACTGCTGAATAACAGCAAGAATTTTTTCTTGTTAGAGGTTGATAAAGGAGCTGATCCTGCAGCTCCTGGATATTATTCTGGGCTCAGCATTAATTCAGGTGCTCCTTGTTTGTGTTCAAGAGCTCTCCCTTTCTCTGCAGCAGAAATTAATAAAACATCCTTCACAAAGCTGGGCAAGGGCTCTCTGGAATCTGGGCTGGCTTTTCCTCTTGCTCCTGAGCTTTAGGAGCACTGGATGTGGGGGTGAAGGGCAGGCTTGGTTCCTTGCCAGAGTGATGATGTTAAATGTGGTGAGGAAGGAAACAGCCCTAAATCTGCCTCTGAGCTCACCTGCAAATTATTTCTGGGCATACCCCAGACCTCAAGCCCTGATTTAGGAAGAAGAGACCTCCTGAGCTGAGCATGGAGGAAGTAAATGGCTTGGAGAATCAGCTGCAGAGCTGTTTGATCCCAAGGTCATCCCTGAGTCCAGCTCCAGCAGGTGGGAGGACTGGGATGATGGCCCTTCAGTGTGTGAAGGCTCAGCCTGGAGAGGTGTCCAGCCACCTGAGGGTGGCACTGGCTGTTGGTGGCCTCGGGGATGTCACCACTGAGCTGCTCAAAATGCTGTGTGCACATGGGCCACATCCCTCTGCAGAAGGATGAGACTGGTGCAGGCCAGAAATGCAGGTTTGGGGCTAAAAGGCTGTTTAGGGCCATTTAGTGGGGCTGCAGCCATGGGATGGGATCTTTGTGATGCTTTGGGGACTTTTGGCCTCTCTCCAAGTCTGGGTGAAGCACGACAGGGATGGAGAGTCTGTCCTGCTTGATCCATGAAGTCCCTCTGAGCATCCCTTTCCTCCCTCTCCTTGTTCCTATTCTTCCTTCCTGGCCTGTGGGGTTTTTTCCCTTTCTTCCCTGCAGTGTGAAGAGATGGAGCACAGGGACACAGGGTGGCTGCAGCCCCCTTGGTTTGATGTTGGAGGGTGCCAGGAGCAGCCTGATGGATCAGGTTATTCAATTCTGCTTGGATGGAGATGCACTGAGCCCTCCTTGGCATTTTCTTTTCTAGGGAAAGGCTGTGGGATGTGCCCAGCTGAGCCGTTGCTGCCCCTGGACACAGCCCTGGGTATCATCCAGGCCCAGATTTTGTGTGACCTCCCCTTCCCCTCAGTCCCTGCTGAGGAGCAGATTCCCTCCCTCCACCTCTGCACTCCCTGGAAATCTTTGGGCCCTCTTTTTCCAGGCCAGAGGGGTTGGGATGGTGGGAACCACACAGGCTGTGGGTCCCAGAGCTGAGCTCTGCGCCCTCCTGACCTCCAGGGCCTGCATGGTCGCGGTGCCTTTGAGGGTGACACCGGGCCCAGCCCCGTGTCCTTGGCAAGGCCACCAAGGAGCGAGGCAGGTGCTGTGGGAGGATGGGAAGGAGGGGGAATGGGGACAGGGAGGGAAATGCAGGGGTTAATGCCGTGTGTGGGGGATCGGGAGATGAGCGGGGACCCTGAGGGATGAGCGAAGGTGACCCTGACAGTCGGGGAGCACTGAGGACACGGCTCAGACCTGTGCCGAGGGAGCCGTGTGGGAAACAAAGAAACAAATGGCTTAATTGAGGCGAAAACGATCGTAATTACCATGAACAAATCCAATTAGGAGCCGGGGCGCGGTTACCTCGGGCCTGGCGGCGGCAGCAGGGAAGGCTGGGGGGTCCCAGGGTGGGCCAGGGGTGCCAGTTGTGTCCCAGGGTGGGACAGGGCTGCCAGGGGGGTCCCCCGGGGCTCCTCAGCACCTTCTGCTCCTCGGGCTGCTGGCCCTGGGCCTTGGGCAGAGCCTCGTTAGGCTGGAGCCGCGGATCGGGCAGGCCGGGCTCGGGCAGGCCGGGCTCAGCCGGGGGCCGGCAGCAATCGCTGCCGCTGTCACGGCCGGTGATTGAGAGGGGCAGGAGCCCCATTCCAACCCTGCCCCAGGGCTGCAAGGAGCGTTTTGCTCTTTCCTGTGAGGAGCAGAGGACAAACTGCTCCAGTCTGTGCTTTGAGGTGACTGCTGGGGTCCGGGGGAGGCTGTGGGAGGGGAAACGTGCTCAGCTGCATCCCCGGCATGCTGGAAATAGCGAGGTTAAATATTAACTGAGATCTAATGTTAGAGCAGGAGTTTGTTTCCTGGCAAAAAGGGATTCCAAGTGTTAATTTCCAGCAAAATCATCTTTATGGGTGATGATTTTAGTTACAAAATTTCTCCTGTTCTGAGAAAACGTGAAACCACAGCATTTCTCTCTGGGCTTCTCTTTCCTGTTCAGTCTCCTGCCCCTCCAGGAGTTATTCCTGGAGGAGTTTATCCTCAAATCCACCACTCCAGCAGTGAGGGGCAGGCACTGAACACCCCCTGAACCCAGCCCCTGCCTCTTCCAGCCCCACCTTCTCTGCCCGACTGCTCCCACAGTGTGGAAAGCAAAGCAGGAGATTGGGACCCCCTGTGCCTGGTGTGGTCCCAGTAAAACCAGTACAGCCACCAGCAAGAGGAGCAGGCAGGTGCTTCTGCCATTCCTCAAAAGCTTTGGGAGCTCTCAGGGCAGGGTAACTCCGTCCTCACAGGAGGGGGGTAATATGGGGTCTCTCTGTGTGTCCTGCTCAGCCTCTGGTGGTGATCCAACCCCTCCCGGTGCTGTCACCTGTGTGAGGTTCCTGCCTGCAGCTGGTGACAGCTCTCAGTGATAATCCCCACTTTATCTTCCCCCGTGCCAGCAGCAGGAATGAGAGAGGCTGTGATGTGTCCCTGGGGAGCCCAGTACCAGCCACAGCCCACGGAGAGCTCCAGCTGCCCCAAACCCAGCAGGTTTTACAGCGGCAGTGGCAGGGGACAAACATCTGTCCCCACATCTGCTCATCTCCCAAAGTAACACAGATTCAGGGTGAGGTGCCAACTCCTGGGTCCCTGGGGAATGACTTTGTGCCTTTCTGGGGACACAGCACGGGGGTGGGCAGGGCTGGTGCTGGCTCTGCTTGGCTCAGGGATGTGCAGGGAGGGACCAGCCCTGTGTCTCGAGTTGCCTTTTGGGGTTTTGCAGATGCCAGGGAGGGATTTGCATCAGGGCTGACCCTGCTCCCTGTGGAGTATCTGGATCTGGGAGCACAAAGATGCTTTGGACCAGCTAAGCAGCGTTTTACCCCTGAGGAGGGCTCCAGCCAGGTGTGTAACTGGGTGACAGCAGTGACAGAGCACTCTGGCCATCACCAGCATCTCTGGACATGGAGCCATCTCCTCAGAGGTGCAGAATTCCCAACCCAGCTATTTTTGGCTGGTGAGTGCTGTGAATGTTGACATTTTCCAAAGGCTCTGAGCCCATATTTGTGCTGCTGCCCTTGTTGGCGTCTCCAAGCTGTTGGTCACAGTTGGGTGGCAGGGAGGAACTGGTGAAACAGCAGATGCCACGGCTGGGCTGGCGTCCAGCTGAGGCCTGGAGATTCATTGTGTGTCTCACTGTGGGAAAAGTGAGGGAAAAGGGATGGAAAAATGAGGGGAAAGAGGTATCCAGCATGCCAGACCCGCCCTGTAAATAGTCCTGTTGAGCAGAGCTGGGAGCTGAGCTGTGCCTCTCTCCCAGTGTCTTTCCAGCTCAAGCCCAGTGAAAGCTCTTGGAAGCACAGCTGGGAAGGGCAGCATTAATATGCACATACATTAGGTGTGACTCACCCCACAAAGCAGAGCCGTTTTCAGGCCTGATTATCCTCAGCCCTGTGCTCCCCAAAACTCGCTGGTTCTGTTCATATTTTGTTTAAAGATGCTGCAAGATATTAGCTTAGAAAAATGGGAGGTGACAGGGGAGCCTGGGAGCTACGGATGGTTCCCATCCCCACCCCAAAGAGGGAAGGAGGGATGAGCTCAGTGCCAGCGAGTCGAGCTGCTGGTGCCAGTGTGTGACCTCCTGGTACCCGTGCCCTTGAGGGGCCTTCAGGTGGGGGGTGCAGAGGGGCCAGTCTGGAGAAAAGTTATTTATAAGAGTATGTAGTGACAAGGGAACAACTTTAAACTGAGAGGAGGTTTAGATGGGATATTGGGAAGGAATTGTTCCCTGGGAGGGCAGTGAGGCCCTGGCACAGGGTGCCCAGAGCAGCTGTGGCTGCCCCTGGATCCCTGGCAGTGTCCAAGACCAGGTTGGATGGGGCTTGGAGCAGCCTGGGACAGTGGGAGGTGTCCCTGCCCATGGCACAGGGTGGAACAAGATGGTCTTAAAAATCCCTTCCCACCCACACCATTCCATGATTGCACTGAGTTTCTTGGCCCTGGATCTGCCTGCAGGGGAAGAGGCACCCATGGTTGGTTCAGGGCACCAAAAAGGGTTGGAGTGTAGATTGTCACCTGTCCTCTCCTTGCTGTGACTCTCCCCAGGGACCTCCCTGGGAGCTGTGGATGCTTCTCTGCCCACAGAAGGTGACTTGTGCTCCTGCTGTGTCCCCACATCCCAGCCACAGGAAGGGGAGACCCAGGCTGTGTGGAGAGGCTGCAGGTCACTGCTCTGTCCCCAAGGCTGGGACCTCAGGGACTGCTGGCAAATGACCAGAGATGTGGCATTTGGTGACACAGGTGGGCATGGCAGTGCTTGGGCTCCATGACCTCTGAGGGGTTTTCCAACCTTTCAGGTTCTGTGACTTCCAGCTCCCAGCTTTATCACCAAAAATGCCTTATCAGGAGCAGCCTCCAGCTAAGGGGGCTTCATGCCCACACCAGGCATGGAACTGTCCTGGTTTGAATCTTCTGCTTCCAGCTGGGCCCCTCACAGGCTCCAGGGCAGGGAAGGAATCCAAGGACCACCTCATTCATCACCAGCAAAGAGCAGCTCCTCCCACCTGGTTTCAGGTTTTTAATGCAGTTCCAGGCAGAGGCAGAGCATGATCTGCTGACACCAACCCCAGCCCTCCCACGCTCCCAGGGAAGGAGGGGGCTCCTCTTTTGCTGCTTTCACTCAGGAGTGAGTTCTGTCCTTGGCTGTATCTCACTTGGGGATCAAAGGCCAGGAGCTTTGCACAAAGGATTGAAACAATTCCGTTCCTGATGATGATCAGTCATGGAAGCTCCTAAGTGTGAAGGGATCCTCAGGGATGATCAATCCAACCCCTGGCCCTGCACAGACACCCCAACAATGCCACCCTGAGCATCCCTGAGAGCGTTGGCCAAACGCTCCTGCAGCTCTGGCAGCCTTGGGGCTGGGACCATTCCCTGTTCAGTGCCCAACATCCTCTGGGGGAAGAGCCTTTCCCTGGTATCCAGGAAGCCAAGGGGTGTCTCAGGGATGGGGATTTCATCCCAGGCTTGAAGAGGGTGAGGTGCACATGAGGGCTGGGGGAGCGAGCAGCCCCCATGCATTTCCCCTCCATGCAGGCAGCCCAGAGCAGATGTCCTCCCACCAGCCGTGCATCATTCATGCAAGAGTGCTCCCTATCTGATAAATCATGTTGGAGAGACAAGACACAATGGGGCTTTTAATTATGGAAACAATTAGCAAGGATTAATGACAGCAGTGGTGTGACGGTGTTGTTACTCCCCAAGTTTAATGAAGATTTAGCAGTTTTTGTCAGATGTGGGGAGCACTGAGATGCTGCCTTGGGTGTTGGATGCATCTCAGCACCCACCTCTCTTCCTCTCAGTGAGAGACATTTGGGGGCTTCCAGGAGGTCCAGGGGCTTCAGTGGATGAAGCCTTGGGAAGGTTTATGGGTAGGGACAGGGCTGAGGGGATGTTGTCCATGAGGGGACACCAAAGTGGAGCAGAGCCTGGAGGTGGCCCAGGCCCAGTTGGGGGGAGCAGGGACAGCTCAGCTCAATGTCACTAGCCCGTGGCCAGTGTGGATGTGTCCCCCAGGCTCCTGTGATCCGAGCAGAGGTGCTGCTCCCCACAAACAGCTTCAACACCCAGGGTGGCCCCTGATACAGCTCCAGCACCAGCATCTCTGCACCTTTCAGAGCCAAGGATCAGATCCCCACTAATCATGGAATGGTTTGGGTTGGAAAGGACGTTAGAGATCATCCCATTTCAGCCCTGCCATGGGCAGGAACACCTTTGGCTGTCCCTGGCTGCTCCAAGCCCTGTCCAACCTGGCCTTGAACACTTCCAGGGTCCAGGGGTAGACACAGCTTCTCTGGACATCTGTGCCTCCCCACCCCCAGCATACAGAATTCCCACATGCTTCCCAGACTCAGCAAAACCCCCCAAAACCCCTTTACTGAATCCCAGCAGCTCCGTGAGCTGACCTTGAGGCTGGGGTCCAAGTTTGATCTCTTTAGAAGACACCACGAGAGCCGATGGCTTGGGAAAACACAGAAGTCAGCAGTAGCTTCCCTTTGCCTGCAGCCCTGGCTGTTCCCCACAGAGGAGGCTGGGAACAGCCCACAGGGAGCAGGGACACAAACACGGAGTGACAGAGCACAACAGACACGTTGGGGTCACCAGGGTGGCCAGAGCTGTCAGCGGAGGTGAGGTGGCACAAGCCACACCAGCCTGGAGCCTCGAGCTGCCCCTCCTCCTCCCTCCTCTGTGGGATGCTGGGGTGGGATGCTTGAGTGGAATACTCAGGGGGATGCCTGGAGAGTGCAGGTGAGGCTGGGTGTTGGCTGCTCCAAGGCTTTGGCTGCTGGGAGGGGAGAGCATTGGCCTGAGGGAGCTGAGTCTATCTCTCCCCTGCTGAATCCCCCTGGTACCTGCCCCGTGCCAGGACCCTGTGCTGGGTGCTGGGCTCGAGGCCCCTGGGACCACCCTGTGCTGAGGCCTTTCCCAGGAGGACCCCGAGGTTTGGCCTAGGATTTACCCCAGGGCAGAGCAGAGCAAGGGCAACCTTGAATTCCACATGACTCGGGTGGAGCAGGGATAGGCTGCCAGACAGGCTGGACCACACTTGGCCCAGGTGACCCAGTCCCTGGCCAGTTCACCCAGCACGGCCTGGAAAATCCATTCCCAGTGTTCCTGCCTGCTGGGGGATGGCTGGAGGGGAAGGTTTCCCAGTCCAAGCTGTCTCCTGCTGGATTAATAATTCACAGAGTGAGGCAGGGCACAGCGACCTCCACCCCTCTCACATATCCAAGGATCTGGGAGCTGCTGCTGGAATGACGAGCAGGGACAGGATGATGGGGACGGTCACAACGGAGCTGTCGACCCTTGGGCACTGCTGCCCATCCTGCCAAGGCCATGGGGTGTGGGGAGATGCACCAGGAGAACATCTCTGGATCCCTGTGCCAGGTACAGATCTTGTTTCCAAACAGTTTTTCCTTCCATGGAGGACGTGGGCGGATTTGTTGCCTGTGGAAGTGAGACACTAATCATGCTGGCTGGGTGCCAGGCCTGTTCTCACCTCCAGCACTGACAGCTCCCCAAAATTCTCCTGCCAGCCCCATTCCATGACAGTCCCCTCACCCCTGGGGATGTGGGAAGAGCCAGGAGTGCCCAGAGCCCAGCCCTGAGTGTCTTCTCCAGCCCCCAAGGCTGCCAGAGGGGCTGGAATTGCTTGCCTGGCAGCTGACAGCCTGAGCCAATTCCCACAGGATCAAGCTGGAGAAATTCCTTCATGCCCCAGAACCACGCTCAGCCACATTCAACCTCGTTCAGCATTAGGGCAGCCAGAGCATTCCAGAACCTGCTCCTGGTCCCTGTGGAGAGCACAAGGAATGAGGGTTGTTCTGGCAGGCAAAACACATCCAGCACTGTGGAGCTTCAGAAGAGACTCTCAATATCTGAAAACAGCTGGATTCCCTAGGGGAGAAACCATCATCATCATCCTGGTGCTGGCCAAAGCCCCCGGAGACCAACACAGGGAGAGAAACCATGGAACCATTAAGGTTGGAAAAGATCTGTGAGATCACTGAGTTCAGCAATTAATGATGATCCAGCAAATTTGAAGCTGTTTGCTGTGAACATATTTCATGTTTAAAACCTTATCCCTAACCATGGCAGCCTCCCTGTCCGAGCTCTTGGATGGGCAGGGAAATTAATAATGTGTTCAGCCAGGAAAAGTTTCCCAAGTCTTCCTGGTTACTAAAGGATTCGTCAGCGATCTTCCCTCCCAAATTAGACCTTGTAGACCCCTCCCTGGCTGATGAATCAGCTCTGCCATCACTGCATCCCAGCATAATTTGTCTTTCAACCTAACAGCTCCCATCCCACTCCAAGGACGTGGGGCAAGAGTAGGCAGCAAAAAAAGCCCCATGACCCCATGTGCAGGTCTGGGGAGAGCAGGAATAGATAGGGACAGGGGGCGTTTCTTCCCTTGCTGTTTGAGTTCATATTCTGGACATGATCCATGTGAGGACAGGGAAGAAGCAGAGTTTTGGGCATTGGCACCTCCTTGCCTCAGCATGACCCTGAAGCAGGAAGGGGGCTGGGAAGGGCACATCCCTCAAAACAGAGGGCACAGGAGAGGAGGGGGAACCTCCAGAGCCTCCAGCAAGCAAAGGGACAATGTGTTGTCACCATTGTCACCTGCCAGCTACACATGGGCACAGGTAAGGGGCTGGGCAGCTCCTGCTGGGAGGTCACTGAGCCCATGCCAAGGTGTGGGTGCTCTCCTTCACCAGTTTGGTGCTGTGAGTCCTTTCCTTCCCAACAAGGGGACAATCCTGGTGGTGACTGGGGACATGGCCCTGAGCCACTCACACCAAGTGGCAGCTTTTTTTCCCTAAGACAACACCCTGAGGAGTGACCAGTGGGTCAGACACGCTGCCAGCTGGGAGGGAGCCACCAGCAGAGGCTGAAGGCCATGTCCCTGGCTGGTGGCCCCAGTGAGATCCCTCGTGCCCTGAGTCCAGCAAGCCATTCCTGAGCCATCCTTGGGTGAGAACCTGGCCAGGGCCATCCCACAGCAAAAACAGGCACGGATTTGGGGGGGGTTATTGCTGTGCAATCCTGTTCAGATTCCCTGGGGACAAGGGGCCCCAACTGTTCCACAGTGGCCCCATCCCTGAGCAGGAACCAGCAGCTCCCAGAGCTGGGAGCTGATGAGGCCAAGCTGATGAGTGAATGGGATTAGAACCTCTGTGTCTGCGGGTCGTGGTGACACAGGGACACGGGGACATTTCCATCTAGAAGGTGTAAATGCCGTGTTTGCCGTCCGTGGCACCGCAGTGCCTGGAATTCTAATCGCCTGCAAAGCAGCTCTAATGGAATTTGAAAAGGAGCTGGGAGCTGCTGGAGGGATTCGATGCCACTCGTAGATAAAGGCAGGAGGGAGGGCGAGGAGACGGGGGTGGCAGCGCGTTCCTTCCGCACGCTGCGGCTGAGGGAATGTGGGCTGGATTCCATCAGGAGCAATTTCCTCGCGGGGAGGCAGCGGAGTGGCCGCCCCCAGCTCCCCGAGGGTGGGAGAGTGCGGGGATCCCACCGGGAACGGCTGTTCGGGGATGGGGAGGCGACCTGGGACCTGGTGAGACAGAAGTCACCCGGCAGAAAAGCCCCACCGTTCCACTGGTTCTCATCTGAACGGCTGGAGCAGAGGCTGAGGGGAGGCTCCTCGGCGGCTGCAGCTCCTCCCGAGGGGAGGCAGAGGGGCAGGGGCTGAGCTCTGCTCTGGGACAGGGACAGGAGCCCAGGAAGGGCTGGAGCTGTGTCAGGGCTTGGCATGGAGCTCAGGGAAAGGTTCTTCCCCCCGAGGGTGCTGGGCACTGCCCAGGCTCCCCAGGGAATGGTGCCAGCCCCAAGGCTGCCAGAGCTGCAGGCGCGTTTGGCCAACGCTCTCAGGGATGCTCAGGGTGGGATTGTTGGGGTGTGTGTGCAGGGCCAGGGGCTGCACTGATCATCCCTGAGGGTCCCTTCCCACTCAGGATATTTGGGGATTTATTCCCCACAGCTGATGATTGATTCCCCTCGACCAGTGGGGCCAGCATTGCCCAGCTCATTTTCCCATCCTGGCAGCTGCGTGGTTTCTGTTTGCCCTGCTCATCGAGGAAGGTGCTGCAGGTACCAGGATCCACTGACAGAGGAGCCGCTGCCAGCCCTGGTTCCTCCTCCCCACTGTGATCCTTGGCTCCACACCAGGGTTTGCTGCTGCTGCCCAGCCAGGCAGGAGGGCAGAGCCACCTGTGTCCCCAAGGGCCCAGCCTGGAGACAGTGCAGTGACAGGGTTGGGGGAGTCTCTGGGGTAGGAAAGTCTACTGTTGGGAGCCCTGCTCCACCCAAAAGCAGCAGGGAGCAGAACATTTCAGGCTCCAATTGCAGCTGCCCCAAGCTGCCTGAGCTCAGGGGCTTTGGGGAGCGGGTGGCTGGGCTGTGGGGTGCACTCTACAGATGATCACCTCAGACTTTACCCCCAACATTTTCCCTCCTTGCCCACTTATTATCACCGTATTTTTATCAGGGCTGGAGTGTGCTTGGCACAATCATGAGGTCTTCCTGGTGTGGATGGGCAGGACAATCACAGAATCACAGAATAAGATGGCTTGGAAGGGACCCTCAGGATCATCAGTCAGCCCCTGGCACTGCACAGACACCCCAACAATGCCACCCTGAGCATCCCTGAGAGCGTTGGCCAAACGCTCCTGCAGCTCTGGCAGCCTTGGGGCTGGCACCATTCCCTGGGGAGCCTGGGCAGTGCCCAGCACCCTCGGGGGGAAGAACCTTTCCCTGAGCTCCATGCCAAGCCCTGACACAGCTCCAGCCCTTCCTGGGCTCCTGTCCCTGTCCCAGAGCAGAGCTCAGCCCCTGCCCCTCCGCCTTCCCTTGGGAGGAGCTGCAGCCCCCGAGGAGCCTCCCCTCAGCCTCCTCTGCTCCAGCTGAACGAGCCAAGTGCCCTCAGCTGCTCCTCACATGGCTTCCCCTCAGGCTCTTCCTCATCTTCCTTGCCCTCCTTTGGACACTCTCTAATGGCTCAATATCTTTCTTATTTGGCAATCAATCCTCGGCCGTGGGCTCTGCAGGGCTGGGCAGCCCTGGAGGGTGCCATGAGTTCCCTGTCTGGCAGTGCCCAGCTCCATGACCACAGACAGAGGAGGGATCTGGGGGCTGTGCAAGTCCCCCAAACCCAGCAAAGAAGGGATGGCCTTGCCAATGAGACCTGTGGTGGCCTAAGTCATGCACCAGGATGAATGCAGCCTGCATTGGGAAACCAGAGACAATTTGCTTTATCCTCTGACCAGGGAAGTGTTAGGCTGGGTTTGAAGGCTGCTGAGCCTGCAATGCTCCTGCTGAAGCCAGCTGGGGCTGGGTGGTTCTGCAAAACTGGCCCTTAAAAAAGGGAGGAAATCCTCTTCTGGTGTAGCTTGTCTCCTTGGGGTGACTTCAGTGCCAGAAAGGACACCTGGAGCCAGACGTGAGGGCTCACTTGCAGTGGGAGGAAGGGCAGGTGAGGATCCCAGCACTGCTGTCACTTAAAGCCCAGGCAGTGAGAAAGGAGAAAGGTCCCCCTCCCTCCTGCTTGGATGACAACCCTTCACCTGATGGTGCTTCTGCTGGGCACAGCTCAGAACAGCAGGTCCCTGGCCAAAGAAACTTCCATTGTTATTACCAAATATTTATTAAAAGTAACTGGGCTTAGTCACGGGCTCAGGCTGTGTGTGCAGAGCGGGGCTGCCCGCCCGGGGCTCTGGCAGGGAAAACAAGGTGAGACCGTCCCCCCTCAGGGGTTTGTGCTCAAAATGAACAGATCTAAAGTGCAGACATGGAGACTTTGGGGTCAGGGCAGAGAGAGCTGGAGGAAACAGGCTTTGGAGGGAGAACCAGGGGCTTTGGAGGGCAGACGGGAGGGTTTACAGGGGAACAACCCCAGCTCTGTGCACAGCAGGTCAGGGATGTCACTCATGGTGTGGCAGCCACCCTTCCCTGTGTCCCCCAAACCCCCCAGTGGGCCCCACTTTCCATGCTGGAGTCCTGCCAGAGTGCACCCCTGAGGTGAAGCTACATTTTTGGGTGTGATGGGTGACCAGGCCAGAGGGAGCCCATGGGACCTCCTGGTCCCACCTCGGCAGGTCCCTGGGAGAGGGTGGCTCCAGGCTGGATGGAGGGGACAACCCAGGGCAGTGTCCCTGGGGCACAGTGCCCTCCAGCTGTGCAGTGTCACCCTCCAGTGATGTTTGGGGCACTGCAAAGCCTCTGGCCAGCCCAGAATAAACCCCCAGCTCAGCCCCAGGGGGCCAGTCCAGGGGACAGTGCTGTCCCCAGTCGCTGTGGTCTGGCTGGCTCTGTTGAGGGGCATTTGGGGCTGAGGGTCTGGGCTGCCAAGCCAGGACTGGCTCCCTGGTGCCCCAAAGCCCTCATGGCATCAGCCCAGCACCAAAGTGGCTCCTGGTGGGCTCCCCAAAACCCAAATTCTGTAGGACCACGTGGAGTGGGAGCATCTGGCCGGCTCCTTCGAGGAGTCCATCGAGGTTCCCATTAGACAAAATTAATGGGCACCAGGAGCCTGCTCTCATCACATGGCTCCCAGTGCTGCATCCCGAGCGGGGACAAAAACCTCCTGGGCTGTCACTGGAGCTGGCAGTGCTGGAATGAATGCTGCATTCGGGCTGGCAGGGGACCAGCGTGGCCGGCGGCAGGAGGGGCTGGCAGGGACCCTGCAGGCAGGGAGAGGCTCTGGATCCTGGGATCAGCAGGGAAAGATGCCTCACTTCACCACAGAGGGCAAACTGGGGGCAAAAGGGATTTACTTCTCACTTTGTTGGAATTATTTTTTTCCCCTTGGCACGTTTCAGTCAAAAACTCTTTGGGATTTGAATGTGTGCCAGAGCAGCTGCGACTTTTTTTATTTCTCTCACACTTTTTTTTTTTCCCCCCCTAAATCATTTTGCTGAGTCTGTGTGAAAATGCCCCAGAAAGCAGCAAAACTTGTCAAGACACTCCCAGGGCTGGCTCGCTTGGAACAGCATCTCCAAAGGCAGGGACCCTCCCTGGAGCACGGGCCCTGACAGCCTCAGGGTCCTGCCACTTCTGTGTGTCCCCTCAGACTGGGGGACAGTTGGACTGGGTGGTCATGAAGGTCTCTTCCCACCGTGATGATTCTGTGATTCCATGATGTTTGTGTTACCCAGGGTACGGCTGGAACCCAGGTGGTCCCATTTCATCCCAATCCCGAAGCTCAGCAAAATTTTGGAGGTTTTTGAGGGTTTATGGGTCCCCATCCTCATTTGTAGGGGCGCTCTTTTTGTTTAGGGCCAGGCTCTTGAGACAGAGGTGACAGGTGGGGGTAAAGCCCCCTAAGGAGGAGACTGGGTCCCATCTCAGAACCCAAATGCCACAGCCCCTGGCAGGGATCTCCTCCCAGCCTGTCCCTGGCTCCTGGCTTAGGATCCTTTTGGATTTATGCTCATATTGAGGCCAATTTGAATTAACTGGAGCATGAGACCAAAGGCCCCGTGAGATTCTCCAATGTCCAGTGCCAGACTCTGGCTTCTGGAAGCAGAACTGGTCACCTCATCCTGGCGCTTTTTCTCCATAGCTTTGTCCTGTTCCTTCCTCAAAGCCCAAAGTGATGCCAGAAGGGCATTGGAGTTAATGGTTGGGGGAGAGAGCCCAGAGGGGGAGCAGGGCTGAGCCAAAACCCACGGCCCAGGCCTGAATCACAATCTGCCTGTTCCCTTATCTAAGTCTGTGCCTTGGTTTCCCCCAAAATAAAACAATGGCATGAAGGGGGCATGGTATGACAGAAGTAACTTGATTTTCTGGTGAGGTGCTTGAGGAGGGGACAAGGACAAAGCAGCCCCCTCCTACCTGGGGCTCCCCCAGCTTCCCCAGTGCATTTGTCAGCAGTCTGCTCCCCCAAAACCACCCCTAACCCTGACCAGCAGGCAGGACAGCATCTTCCATCAGGCAAAATCAGCTCAGCCCTTGGCTCCCAGCACCAGGATCGGGAGCTTTATGGAAGCAGCAGCAATTCCCCCCATCCTTGATTAGAACAGCGCAGCCTGCAGAGGCAGGGCGGGAGGGATGCTGCTTAATTGACTCTGTGCTTTTGCTACGGCAGCTTAATGACTGTGTTCAAATTAGCCAGAATCACCTTTCCATCCTGGGGAATGGGAGTGAGACGTGGATTGCTTCGGCACACCCTCCCCCCCACGTCGGCCTCTTAAAAATCCATCCCCAGCTGAACCAGCCACGCTTTTCATGCCGGGATTTTTCATCTTTTCCTAAGCAGATAAGTTGATATTGTTTAAAACAGCAATGAAATTCCTTCCCAGCCACATAAATCTCCTGGTTTTAACCACAGATCCAGGGCTGAGGCTGGGGGTGAAGCTCAAATGGGAAAGCCCGAGCTGCGTGTGCCTGCAATGAAATTATAAATCCACATCCCGGAGCAAGCGAGCAGCAGGAGGCACGAGGAACCTCCATCAGCAGAAGCGCTGGGCTGCAGCAAGGGATGGGAGTTGGGACTGGAACCGACAAGGCTGGGAGAGCTGTTGGCATTTCTCCTGATAAAATCCTGCACAAACGGAGCCACAGGCGAAACCACGGCGTTGGACCCGCCTGGTGTTCAGTGCTGAGCCCCGTTCCTTCCCCCTGAGTTCTGCCCTCAGTTTCCTCAGCTGTAAAGTGAAGAAGATGCTGCCAAACGCTGCTTGAAAAGCGCTGTCAGACGCAGCAAATGTCACTGAATGGCTCAGGTGGTGCTTGGTCAGCTGGCACACAGCACATCAAGGGCACAGGACACTCTGCATCAGCTGCCCACAGCCCCTGAGGCCAGGGACCAGCAAGGCTAAAGCCAGCCTGGACTGACCAGTGACGAGTGGAGTGGAGCAACAATTCCACCCTGCAAGCCAGAGCCAAGGAGGGAATTGGCCTCTGCCATCCTCAAAGCCCAATTAACCAAATCACCACAGTTCAGGAGGCTTCGGCAGGAGCGAAGAGGAGCAAGAGGAGAACTCCAAGGAGGAATGGGCAATGGTGAGTGCTGTCCCTGTGGGGGATGGGGGTGCTGCTGGGGGCTCCAGGTCATTGTCCCGTGAGCCTGGCATCTCCCTGGCACTGCTGCAAGGGACAGTGGAGCCCAGTGTGGGGGCACAAATACAGGTGCCGTGGTTGGGCTGGGAGCTGCACTCAATTCCTGGGGCCACAGCTCTATTTGTGCCCTGATTGCCCCAATTTCCCATGGGATGGAGGGGAAATGGCTGTGTTCATCCGCAGCCACCTCCACCGCCAGTGCAGAGAGCAGCTCAGGGTGAGGCGGCCCCCAGACCCTGTCCTGGGGCAGGCAGGGGACACTGGGCAGGGGGATGCAAACAGGCAGTCACGGGGATGGGGTGGGAGAGTGTCTGGGGGTGCTGGTATGGGGCTGAGGGACCCCAGGCGGGGTGGAAGGTGGTGGGTGCTGGCACGGGGGGAGCCCAGGCAGGGCGGTGTGGGGGTACCCAGGTGTGCGGAGTGGGGCTGGGGGAGCCCAGGCACGGTGGTCGGGGGTACCCCATGGTGCTGGAATGAGGACCTCAGGCAGGACACTCCAAGGCTTGGCACCCCAGGCTGCCCGGGGGGACCCCTCCCCTTTGCTCACGGCTGCGCCGGGAGGAGACCCCCGCGTCCTTCCCCGCGTTCCTCCGGGGCTGTGCCCGTTCTCCGCCCGGGGCCGCGCATCGCCCCCGGCCCCGTCCCTCCCCCGGCCGGGCGGGGGGCGCGGGGGGCGGCTCCGCGCACGGCCCGAC
>WAAE01002492.1:37423-61536 GCA_013400495.1 Nicator chloris | reverse complement strand
TGCCCCCGGGCAGGGTCGCGCCGGGGGTGGCGGTGGTGTCGCCGCGGCGCCGGGTCCAGCCCGCCCCTGCTCCGCTCCATCCCCCGGCGCTCCCGGGGGTCCGGTACCCGCAGCCCCCCCTCCCGTTAGGGCTGGGGCCGCCGCTCGCAGCCCCTTCTCCCGGCACAGCCGAGCGGGTCCGAGCATCGCTGGGCGTCGGGAAAGCTTTTCCCATCTCCTCTCGCTCGTGTTTCCCCCCGGGCGCTGCAGGTCCTCACTCCTCGCCACCCCAGGGCCCTTCCTGTCTCTTCCCTGAGCATCCCGGATTTTAGGCGGATTCTCCTGTCGAAAATTCCGAGGGCTGGTTTAGCCGCGGATGTTGGCGGGTTGTGTTTCTCGGGGAAATGGAGCAGGCAGCAAGCGCAGCATTCCTGGCTTCTATTGCCGTGCTGGAATAGCAGCCTTTGCCTCTTCCCAGTCTCCATCCAGAGTACTTTTGTGCCAGTTCTTTAATCCACTTGGAAAGCATGTTTGAGCTAAAACCTGACAAAAGGTGCTCTAATTCCCACGGCGTTTGCACAGGCAGCAGTTGCAGAGGAGCAGCTGCTTTTTCTGTTCCTGCACAGCCTTACGCGGAGATGAGGTTTTTGGGAAGGAGAAAAGAGCAACCAGGAAGGGAGAGGATGGCAGGAGAAGGCAGAGTGCCTGTGAAATAGATGGAGAGTGGAGCCGTGCCGAGCTCCGCAGCCTGGCAGCACCCAGAGCACAAACCCAGCCCTTGGGAGTGAGGAGCATCGGAACCGGAGCGGCTGGAGCGGGAAGTGACCGGGACTGGGGATGTTCGGTAGCCTGGTGAACACCAGGGCCTGGCAGAGCTCCTGGCTGCTGCTTGGTTTTCTGGATGGTCTCTCATGCACTCTCACCTTGGCTGGGCATGTGCAGCCTGCAGGATGGAGACCCCAAAACCCAGCACCAGCCCTGAGATAGGGGTGACACCATGGGAAAAGCCTCATCCAGACAGGGAAAGTTCCTACAAACCTCTCAATCAAAACGTGAGGCATCAAAACCAAAACGCCCTCCAAGAGCAGAGTTGCCCAGCAGTGATATGGTCATGTGTGGGTTAAAATTCAAAATGCAGGGTTTGAACCCTGCAATAACCCTTTGGGAAGTGTGAGGCCCTCGGGGTTGCTCTGCACCCCAAAGCTCCATTACCCCTCGCAGGATGGAGATGGGATTAAATCCCGGCACCCCGGGGCATGGCAGAGAATGTGGTGCACATCCTTTAAATGGGAGAAGAATTGAAGATGAGTTGGGGAGCTGCCACTTGGGCAGCCTGGGGCTGATCTGGTTTAATTTTGCGCTGATGTTTTTATCACCAGCGGTTTTGTGGCACTCACAGAGGGGAGGCAGTGGAGCTGCTGCCTCTTGCTGCTGCTGGAGGACTGGTGGAGCCGGCTGGGTTTTGGCCAGAGCAGCTTGGAGAGCTGATTTTTGGTCCACCCAAGATTTGTTATGGTTTTCACATTGCAAAAACCCCACTTGAGTGTCTGCAGCCTTTCCCAAGGTGCTTGGGTTGTGGGCTGATCTTGGGGGAAGATGCTCTCTAATTCCCAGCCTGCAAAACAGCTGGAGGAGCATCCTGAGAGCAGGGAGCAGGAGGCAAAGGAGCTTCAGGAAAGACTTGGCTTAAAAATCAGAAGATTTTGTTTTTATCCTGCCCTGTTGGAGGAGGGAGCGGGAGGACAGGAGGAACAGGGGCTGGGTTGTGTTTCACCCATCCTGGGTGTCGATGCCCAGGGTGGGACATGGCTGTGGGCAGAGCTGGGACACATCCCAGGCACAGCCAGGTCCTGCCAGGCTCAGCCTTTCCGGGAGGATGCGCTTTTGCTGATCCCCAGCTGAAGATAGCAGGGCCAGGGGCTTTTTTCCTATTTTGTAGTGTTTCGAGCTCAGGAATGTCTGCTTTTATTAGCTGTGCTAATCCTGCCTCACCAGAGAACTCATCCCTGGCTCCAAGGGCCAAACCTAATCCCTGCTCTTCCCTTCTGGGCCCAAATTAAACACTGGACTCTCAGCCCGGCGGCACAGACAGACGCGGCGCTGGCTGCACTCAGCATTGAAAGGTTTTCAATCCACGTGTTTGGGATGGATTTTTCCCAGCTCCTGGCTGTCGGATCACTCCTGTTTCCCCCTTCCAGCATCCCACCAGGGAGCAGGTGGCTCCTCTTCTCTCGGTGAGGAGCCGGAGCTGCCATAAGGCAGGAGGAGTTGGGCCGCTCTGGCAGCTCGGAGCCGCGTTGCTGCCGTGTTCACATCCCCGGGATGGGAGAGAGGTGTTGGAAGCCCTGGGAATAACGTTGGGAATGTGAAGCACGTGGCCGGGCGCGCTGTGCGTGGGCAGCGGCGATCCCCGTGCCGCCGGGGCGTGTGGGCAGCCCGGGTGGGACACCTGTCACCAGCAACATCTGCCCACGTCCCCTGTCCCACCGCTCTGAGGGAAGTGGGAGCCAAGTGAGGCCATCCCTGGGCTTGTCCCCAGTGGCACCAATTCGCCACGAGGCTCCAAAACCCTTCTGTGTGCATCCCGTGCCTCAGTTTCCCTGGCTGTACGTGGCTGTGGTCTGGAGGCCTGGCTTTGGGGGGTGGCACAGTCCCTGAGGCAGCCAAACTGCTGCTGCCTGCGTGTGGCTGTGGAGCGCTGATGGGATTGTCTGAGCAGGCAGAGGGAGCATTCTGGAGCATCCTGCAGGATGGCTCCGGTCCATGGGGCTGCAGAGGGTGGAAGGTGCTGCCTGAGCCCAAAGGGCCACTCTGTGAATCCTGGAAAAGCCCCAGAACAAACAGGCAAGGACAGAAATGTTCAGAGCGGAGATGTGAGAGGAGATGAAAAGCAATAAATCCCACGAGGACCCTTGGAAACGCTGCTGAGAGCCACAGTGGCTGTGGAAGGGAAACGGATTGGGCTTTGGGCACCCTCGGTTGACTTTTCTGTTTGTGAAGTTTTTGTAGGGTTTACCTTCAAAGACAAAGCAGCTGCTTCCATGAGGTTTGGCTCAGGGGTTGTGGGACCAGGGATGCAGGAGTGGGACAGGCTGGGCCGGAGCCTTGCTCAGCCATTGGCAGTGGAATGTGCTGGATTCTCCTTCAGGTCCCATTTCAGCTGTGGTGTTTTGGGGCTGCGGCTGGAACCCCGCAGGTGCCACAGGTCTGTGGGGTGTCAGAGGTGGGGTGAGGCTGGGCAGGACAGGGGTGGCAAAGTGGGGAAATGGCCCTGGTGGTGGGAGAGCAGAGCCCTCCCCAGGCCCGGGCAGGGGCTGCCATTCCCTCTTTCCCATGCAAAATGGGCAAGCGGAGGACAGCACCAAATTCACCCCAGAACAACCAAACAGCAGAGATTCGGATGGAGAATTTGGGTAAACAGAAACAGCTTTACCAGGGATGAGTTAAAAACAAAGCATGGAGGGTCTGGACTGTGATCCCCAGGCTGCTGTGGTGCCTTGGCATCCACATGGGCACCCCAAGGCTGGGATCCCAGCCCGGGAGCAGAGGCAGGATCCATCTCTCCGAGCATGTCCTCCTCTTTCCTCTGCCTCAGCCCAGCTCTTGCCTTGCTTCCCTGCCTTCCTCCCCCTGAATTTTTCATGCCACCACAAGTTCGGCCGCCGCTTGCAGCCCCATCCATCAGGAGGGCTTGGTTTTCAAAGCTGTCCCAGCTCTGCCCGGCTCAGATCTGGAGCGCTGGGGCTCCTTGTTCAGCTCCCCATGTGCCAACCAAAATAGCAGCGGCCACATACTGGAGTGGAGAGGAACAAGTGTCACTGGGAATTAAAATGACAGATCCCAGCATCAAGGTCTCCGAGGGTTTGTGCTTTATTAAGCAACAGTGAGTTCATGGGAAAGGACTTTAACTCAGAGCACCGGTTGTGTCTACAAGAAAAGAGAACCAGGGACTATATTTAGGCTTAGGCTGTGATGGGGAGACAGGGCCAGGCACTGAGGGAGGGGAGCTGGGCATCCTCAGCTCTGTGGGGATGAGCCCTGGCCCTGCAGAGCAGAGTGGGCAGCAGGAGGTGGGTACACCTCAGCTTTGAGATCGTGGAATCCCCAATGGTTTGGGTTGGAAGGGACCTTAAAACTCATCCAGTGCCACCCTTGCCATGGCAGGGACAACTTCCACTGTCCCAGGGTGCTCCAGGCCCTGTCCAGCCTGGCCTTGGACACTTCCAGGGATCCAAGGGCAGCCACAGCGGCTCTGGGCACCCTGTGCCAGGGCCTGCCCACCCTCCCAGGGAAGGTGCTGCAGAGGAACAACCCCAGTGCTGTGGGGCAGGAGGGCTGGCGGGTTTCCTCCCTTTGCAAGGGGCTGCTTGGGGGTCTTGCACCCTCAGCCCCACATCAGCCATGGCCAGGGGTGTGTGGAGTGGCTGGGAGAACTCCTCTGAGCAGGATTCACCCTGGCTGGGGCTTGTACAGCATCCGCTGGGCTCAGAGAAAAGAGGGCACCGCGACCCTGCTGTGTGGTCCTCACGTGGCTCCCTCTCCCTTAAATGTGGTTTCCTGCTGATGGGGGTGATTAAACAGATCAATGTTTTCTCTGCTTGCCTCAGGGTCTGCCTCTTCCCACCGCCCCCTCCTATTAAAAATTCATTGTTTCTCCCAGATACTGTTGCTAGAGGGAGACAGGGAGAAATAAAGGAAGCTCTTGGAAAGGAGAAGAGAAAATATTCAGTGGGAAGGGAATTGAGGAAAAATTTAAACCAAATATTGTTCCTCTCTGCCTCTTGTTGTCCTGGGTGCATTTGAGCCCAAACTCTGTCCCTGCCATGGCACAGGACCCTGATGTTCCCAGAGAACTGTGTGGGAACTGGGGGGACTTTGGGTGGTGGGGACAGTCTTGCTCCTGCCAGGGAGGTGGTGAAGCCCCTGCTGGCTTCAGAGCTGGGAGTGTGGGACATCGTGGCTGTTTCACACAGCAAATCCCAGCAGGTACAGGAGGGAAGAAGGAGCAGGAACAGCAACCTGTGCTGGGGGGATGCACCTGATCTCCAACTCAGCTCCCATCCTCAGCATCCCCAGAAAACTCCTCCCAAGGCATTGATTGCTTTTCCTGCTCAATTTGGCCACTGTTTCAGTCCAAGTGGATGAGGGGGTTCATTTTTAGCCTGAAATAGCCAGGAGGCTGTTGATGGCTGCTCTGTGGGATCAGCTCCCCTGGCCCTGCAGCACCCGGAGCCGTGGCTGTGACACGGAGCTGCCGGGCCAGGTGCCACCAGTGGGGGTGGAACATGGACTGAGGGGGATTCAGGCAGGCTTGGGAAGGCTCTTTTCCATCTTCTGAAGCCTCCTGAGCGTGGTCCTCACAGGGCAGCAGCAGCAGAGCTTTGCAGGGCAGAGCAGGGGACCTAAAGGGGCTCTCCCTGAGCATCCAAACTCCCTCAGCCATGCTCCAGGGTGGAATACCTCACCTTAGGTGAACGGATTTGTTTTCTCTCAGGAAGAGTGGGAGGAATCATTTCCAACCCCTTCTCAGTGGTGCAGCCAGAGGAGCAAACCATGAGGGTGCTTGGTGCTTCTGGCCTCTTTTTCCAGAGGGTCACCTGGGCTGACCTTCCCCGTGCTCAGGACAGCTGGACAGCAACCCTTCAATGTTGGCACAAGGAGCTATTTTGTGTTTTTCCATTTAAATCTCATTTGAAGGGAAGTCCATCTGGTTCCCTTCGTGCTGCCAGAGGAAAAAGGGCTGCTCTTGGGTCAGTTTTCCACAGGGACACCCAGGAGAGGCGGCGTGGCCAGGACCTGTGCTTGGTGGTGGGCTGGGGCAGGGCCCCCAGAACTGAGCACTAACTGGGGATGGAAAAGGAGCAGAACCTTGCAATTACCATGGAAGGTGGAGTGACATAAATGAGACAGAAACTGTGACCTTTTTCCATAAGCAGGAATATTAACCAAGCGTGACTAATAGAGGGGGGGAAATAATCCTGCCTTTATTAATCCTTATTCCTGGGCCTGATGAGGAGTAGGAACCTTGGGCTGCTCCCAGGGGAGTGCAGTGGGTGATGCCAACGTCCCTCCCAGCCATGCCCAGTGCTCTGGAAGTCATTCCAGGAGTTATTGTGGAGGTTGGACCCTCCACATTTCAGGAAGTGGTTTCTCCTCTTACCTTCAGGGTCCCTTTTACATCAAGCACCAGCCTTGTGGCCAAGCAGTTCCCATCAGGAGTGTTCCAGTGGGATTCAGCACCACTGCCTTCCCCTGCCTTGCTCAGCCTGCACCAACATCTGGAAACCTCTGGAAATCCAGGTCCAGGTTGCTGTTGCAGTGACAAATGGGGCTGTGCTCTGTTGGGTCAGGCTCATCCAGTACCAGACAATGCTTGGGGTTTTTGGGATTTTTTTTCTGTGCCCCGAGGTTCTCTCTGGCTCAGGCTGTTGCTGCCCCTGAGTTCATGCTGGGCAGAGCTGTCCCTGTACAGGGATCACTCCATGACCTGGGAACCTGTCCCTGCTGCCTCAGTCCTGGCTTGGCTGTCTCCACCTCAGTGACTTTCCCAAGACTCTTAAGAAACAGATCTTTTTGATCTTTTTTTCCTCTGTTTCATTTGTAACACCTCTGCCTCATTTCTCCCTCCATTTCTCTCCCTGGGGTAGTTTCTGGCAGTGTCCCCAAAGCTGGGAGATGCTGTGTCCCTGTCGTGCTGCTGTGGAGCTGAATTTTTCCTCCTTCCTTGAGCATTTTCCAAATTTTCCCATTTACTTTTGCAGAAAGAAACTCTTTGGGGGCCTGTCATTGAGAGAGGATTTCAAATGAGCAGCATGTAACACCTCCCCATGGTAATGTGTCATTTTTGTTGTTCATATTTCAATAACTAAAGGTCAGCTGGAAGCTCAGCTGGCTGGGAAATCTGACATTAATTACACTAATGAGCAAAAGTCTCTGGCTTAATGCTCCTGGATACTGGGGCTGTGCGACACTGGCCGGATCTTGGGCGCTGTCAGGTGTCCTGGGATCCATGGAATGATCAAATCCCAAAATATCCTGAGTGGGAAGGGACCCTCAGGGATGATCAGTCCAGCCCCTGGCCCTGCACACACACCCCAACAATCCCACCCTGAGCATCCCTGAGAGCGTTGGCCAAACGCTCCTGCAGCTCTGGCAGCCTTGGGGCTGGCACCATTCCCTGGGGAGCCTGGGCAGTGCCCAGCACCCTCGGGGGGAAGAACCTTTCCCTGAGCTCCATGCCAAGCCCTGACACAGCTCCAGCCCTTCCTGGGCTCCTGTCCCTGTCCCAGAGCAGAGCTCAGCCCCTGCCCCTCTGCCTCCCCTCAGGAGGAGCTGCAGCCCCTGAGGAGCCTCCCCTCAGCCTCCTCTGCTCCAGCTGAACGAGCCAAGTGCCCTCAGCCACTCCTCAGACCCTTCCCCAGCTCCATGTCCCTCCTTTGGACACTCTCCAACAGCTCTGGATCCTTCTGATCTTGTGGTGCCCAAAGTGCCCCCAGCACTGGAGGTGAGGCTGCCCCAGTGCAGAGCAGAGCAGGACAATCCCTCCCTGGGCTGGTGCCCCCCAGGACCCTTTGAGCTGCCAGGACACAGGGGTGACTCAGATCCAACTTGCCACTGACCAGGACCCTGAGGTCCCTTTCTGCAGTGGTCTGAGATGAGCCAGATTTGCTGCCATGCATGGAAGAGTTGCTTGCACATCCCAAGGGATGCTCCTGCCTTAGAAGAGCTTGACTTGGGCTCCTTGGTCTGGTTCTCTGGAAGTCTCTGCTAATTTCCAGGACATCTGGGTCCTGTTTGGTTTTGGGATTTGCTGCTGAATTTCTTTTTTTTGAGGGGATCCCGTGTTCAGAACTGGAAGCTTCCTGATGGAGAAGCAGATCCCATGTGGTACCTGGGGAGAGAGAATCCTCTCCTGGCTCCTCCACTGAGTAGCTCAGAAAAGAGTTCAAATCCAAGTTTTGAGTAATACACAAAGCACA
The DNA here is from genome assembly GCA_013400495.1 of Nicator chloris. NCBI lineage: Eukaryota > Metazoa > Chordata > Aves > Passeriformes > Pycnonotidae > Nicator > Nicator chloris. Next base: position 53,578 of record WAAE01002492.1, on the reverse strand, counting down.
GGAGTAGAAGGTGACAACAGCCCTGGTGGCACAAACACCCAGAGGGCCAGAGAGCTGTGCTGGTGTCACCACGTGGGACTGAAGGAGGCCACTTCACCCACGTGCTGGTGGGTCCCATTTCACAAGGATTAAAATGTATTTGCAGACAAAACCCCCGGAGGTAACCTGAGACAGAGGTTGCTACGTGACCCAGGAGCAGCCAAAAACAAATTCCAAGACCATCAGCTGAGCCCCTGCTCTTTCCCAGGGCTCACCTGACAAGCCAAGCCCAGGTGGCCTCTAAGGGAGCCAAAATTCCATGTTCCTGGTGCTGAGGAGTGAAGCCTCTCAGGGAGGGCAGGAGAGGCTGCTCAGGGCCAGGGGCTGCGCACGTTTGGGCTGGCTGCAGTTTGCTCTCAGCAGGTCTGCAGTAAATACTGTGTCCAGCCTGCTGGGATTGGACTGAAATGTTACCTTCTCCATCCCCGGAGCTGGAGCCTGGCCATGGGGAGCAGCAGCTGAGCTGTTGTGGTTGGGATTAACCCTTGGATGGCGCTGGCTCCGAGCACTGCCCGCGGAGCCTCCTCCATCCCTGCCGGGATATTTGAGTGTGTGAGTCCCACACATGGTGCTGCAAGTGAACCAAACCCACTTCCCTCCCAGTTATCCCATCTCCCAGGACTGGAGCAGCCCCAGGGATCCACAGCAGATGTGTGTGCATCAGCCCCAGTCCCTCAAAGCACACATACTGCATCCCCTAGAGGCAAATTCCTCGTGGAATTTGCACCAACTGTAGTTGCTGGAGGTGCCACAAGTTCTCCCCTGCAGGTGCTGAGGGCAGGCTCAAGTGTTTCTGGGTCCTTTCTGCATCTCAGGGCTTGGTTTGGGTCATTCTTGCTGTTATTTCAGATGCTGGGTTGGAGTTACTCCCACACGTGTGTGCTCCAGCCCCCTGTGCTGCAGGGCACGTTCCTGAGACGGGATCCTGCTGTGATCCTGGGCTTTTCCATCCTGCTGCCAGCTCTGAGCTGTCCCTGATGTCCAAGCCCTACCTCCTGAGGGGCTGGTGCATCCCCTGGCTCCAGCAGGAACCCCTGGTGTGCCCAGGGCAGGGATTTCTGTTGCTATGGGGGGTTTAGTGCTGTTCCTTTATTGGGGAGTGTCCCTGACTGAGTTCCATGCATCCCACATGGGATTTGCATCCCTGCCACCCAGGGCCTGGATCCCACTGACACTGGGACCTTCTGGGAGCTGGGAATGCGGGTTCCTGCTGGTCCAGGGAGAGGTCTGGGTCCCTCAGGCAGAGCAGACAAGGGGGAGGTGTTCTGGAGCAGGGAATGAGCTGGGATTGCCTGGCACTGGTTGAAGTCACAGCCCCCAGGGGCCTGGGAATGACTGGGAGTGTGGAACCCTCAGCATTGTCCCTGCACAGTTGAGCCCAAACCTGCAGGTTTGAAGGGAATCCCTCTGACTTCAGCTTTGGGGTAGTGCTGCTTTCCTGGAGGTGTTTTAGCTTTTCCACACTGCTGGGCACTGTCAGTTCTCCAGGAACCCCCAAAGTGAGGATTTACCCATCCACAAGCAGCATGTGGACACCAGTGGGTTTTGCAGGAGCACACGGGGCTGGAGAGCTCCATCCTCCCGGGATTCTTGGCTCCGGGATGTGCCAGGGTGTGATCTCTGTGCCCCCGGGGCCGGCTGCTGCTGCAGAGCCGGCTCCTCGTTCCTCTGCAAATCCCTGCCGTGGAAAGCTGCTTTGCCTAAGGCTCCCCAAGGCTCTCCCAGCAGGAATTAACCCCCCTGGTTGCTGCTGCCGCCCACCCAAAGCACACCTTCCAGACCTGAGTGAGGTCTGCAGCAGGCACACAGCAGCTGCTGAGCTGCAGCAGCAGCGTCTCTGCGTGGGTGTCGCTGAACAGGACCCGAGTGGGGACATTTGAGGGCTGTTAACCAGGATTTCCACACAAAGGCAGCTATTTTAATTCCCTCTTTCTTTGCAACAGGCAAATTAAACCTGATCCAGAGAGTTCAAAGCAATTCAGTAAAACCACAGCAAATCATTTTTTCAGCATCTGCTGCATCAGTGTTGGGAGCATCTCTCGACCCCCCCAAGCCCCCCAAAATGCCCAGGGGGTGGACATGGGGCTGGTGGTCCGGCCAGTGGCACTTCTGCCACCACATCTGGATGAAATCTCCCCAGATTCGAGGCCTCCTGGGCTGTGGGCACCCAGTGGGTGGGTTCATTCCCCTCCTGCAGTCCCTGCACATGATGCCCAAAGGGCAGTGCTGTGTCTTTCCTGCTGCACCCACAGCTACCCACGGCAGGACTGGGCTCCAGCGCTCTCCTGGTGGGGAGAGGATCCTTCAAGGCACAAAGTGGGATATAATTTTATATTTATAGGTATATATTTATACAGATAAAACCAGGCAAGCTGCAATGGTCAGGTCACACATCTGGCTGGAGCAGCACTGAGAATGCTCCCCCTGTCTGGGAAGTGCCTGGGTGCTGCACCCCTGGACCTTGGAGGAATTTGTTTGGGATTTCTGTGGCAGACACTGGGGGAAGGTGACTGACAGTGGTCTCTGTGTGCTTTCTGTGCAGAGGAGCCAAGGCTGGCTGTGCTGGACACTTCTCCATTTGAACATCCCCAGGCTCCAATGCCTCAGCAGATCCCGATGTCAGAGCGGCCCTGGACCTGCAGAACGGTGAGAACTCCCTGGGCTCCAGTGGGTTTGGGGGTTGTGCACTGGGATGCTCAAAATCCAGCTCATTTTTACCTCGTGGCCACCCCTGCTTGGTGGCATTAGCCCCCTCCTTGTCCCCACCTCCTTGTGCAGCAGGAGCACTCAGCCAGACATTTGTCCCGTGGAACAGCTGGGAGATCTCCAGCCTGTTGTCACCACCCCAGAATGAGCAAGAAGTAACTCAGGCAGAGCTGTGAGGTGAAGCTCTGGGGTGCTGACCTCGGGTACTTGCTCAGGGCTGGTGGCAGGCAGCAGTGGAGCCCCAGTCTTTGCCCCAGCAGGGACCCAGCCTTGGACACTGTTGGGCCCTCAGCCTTGGCCGTGCCAGGATCCATGTGCAGCATCATTTTAAGGGGCAGTGGTTTGGGGTTTGGATGGATTTCCTGGGATTTGGGAGTTCATCAGCTGGGAGAGAAGCTCTGGAGGCTTTGCCCCTGCTCTGCTGTCCAGATGCCAGACAGGGAACGAAGCCACACAGCCCTGCCATCCCCTTTCCCTTCCACTATGGAGATTTCTGACTTTTGGGATCCTCTTGGGGCTGCACATGGGAAAGGAGCTGCTCTCCTGCTGCCCCAGCCCCAGCTGATGCCCCGCAGCCGTCGATCTGGGGACTGACGCCAGCGTGTCTCGCTCCAAATGTCACCACTGCCTCCTCCTGCAGCCCGGGGGAGTTTTGGGGCTGACACAGCTGGACCCCCCCTGGCTCTGCTGGGCCCCTCGGGAATTGGGCAGCGAGGCCAGGAGGGGTCTGTGCTCACAGGGCTGGGGTGAATCCATCCCGCTGTCCCCCTCCCCTCTCCGGGGTTATTTCAGGGGGTTGGTCCTGCTCCCGCCTGGCACGACAGGGATGGATTGGGACGTCAGGAGCCATTTCACCCCTGTAATGGCATTTTGCTCTCGCAGCTCCCATGATCATAATTGGGATGGCAATAAAATCTCCAATGCAGCAGCAGCTGTAGACAGGTCTTAAAAAACGAGCTCAGCCCGGGACTGATGCTGAGCAGAGCTGGGAGGGGGAGGGAAAGCTGTCACTCCATGCTCCTCCTGGCTGGAATTCCCACTCCTAGCAGAGTTTCCAGCAGATCAGGGCTCCAGCTCTGCCCCCTTTCCCCCCTGCCCCCGCAGAGCTTTGCTCACAGAGCTCCCAGCTGGCTTCTGCAGAGCTGAGCACTCCTGCTGGGATCGGGCTGTTTTCCACCCACAGCTGCCTGTCCCTGCTGGCCTTGGAGCAGGCAGCTGTCCATCAGTCTGGCCTGTCAGTCTGCTCCTCTGCCCACATGTCCAGCAGTCCAGTTGAATTAAAGCCTCTGGAATGATGCAACACCCTGCCAAGGTGCAGAGATTGGCTGGCAGCAGCCAGGACTCCGGGCTCCCTCTCCAGAGGGAAGCTGGGCTTGCTGGCCACCTCCTGCCTGGATGAAGGCTCCCATGGGGCTGAGCCCTCAGGAGCAGGGTACTTCCTGAGGGTCAAGGCTGCAAAGAGCTGTTCTTCTATCCAGGAGCTTGGAGGGGTGGCTGGGACTGCCCTGACCAGTGGCACCACAGTTCAGGTGAGGGATTAGGAGGAGATTTTGCTATCAAAGGTCCAGCACTGGCAGCCAGTGACAGCGATCAGGGTGTGATTTATGTGCCAGCCCCCCGAGGGGCTCAGGCCAGAGTGACTGAAGTGCTGAGCTTAATGAACGAGCTGATCTAACGAGGGCTGGCACGGCTGGTCCGCTGGGACAAATGAGCTCTTGTGCTGGGGCAAAGCCTGTGGGAGGCAGCTGGCACTGAACTCACCGGGCAGTCACCATCCAGCAGCACGGCAGGGCTCTGCTGGGCACTGTGGCCAGACTGGCACCAGTGCTGGCACCGGGGGGTGGCTGCACGTCAGCATCCCCAGCGCTCCGCACGCCCCCGAGCAGCATCATCCATCAGCGCTCTGAGAGGTGCCTAATTACAGCCTCTGCTTTCCTGGTCCTTATTCATCATCCTGCCCCGGCACCTCGATTGTTACCCAGCTGCTGGCTTGGAGCTGCCTGCCTTGGAGCAGCGAAGGCACAGGGTCCCTTCCTGTGAGCAGGTCTCACGTCCTCCCTGCTGCTCAGAGCCCCTGTGGGTGATGTGTCCCCCCCAGCAGGTGGGGACAGCCCCAGAGGTGTCTCCAGCACGGCCCCATGGATGTCCTGGGGATGTCCTGCCTGGCCAGGCTGTGGCATGTTCCCCCTGTCCCCTCCCATGTGCCTTCAGCCATGCTGCCCTCGGTGCTCTCCGTTTGCTCCTGGGGTGCTCCCAGGCTGTGTTCCGGTGCAGAAGGTGAAGGATGAGCTCAGGAGGGAGGCAGGAGGGGGAGGCAGCTGCAGAGGAAGGACCAAATTCCCCTCTCTCATTTAATGCCCTGTATTTGTGTCTCTGTGGGGGCAGGAGCCCTCACCAGGAGCGTGGCCCTGCTTTTCTCTGCCTGTGGCTGTGCCTGTCATACCTGTGCTGCTGGGGCTCTTGTGGGCTTGTGTTTTGTACATCCAGCAGCACCAAGTGTCATGTGGACACTACAGCTGAGTGCCAGGACAGTTGCCAGGGGTTTGGGTTCCTTGTCCCCACTCCCAGGCTGGGGAGAAACCTGAGACCAGATAAGCCTTGGTTTGGTTGGTTTCGATGGGCACTTTTGGGCTTGGATGGGGACCTTGGCAAAGCCCAGCTTTGGTGGGAGAGGACAAAGCTGGGTTTACAGTGGGAGTCTCCTAGACCTGGGCTGGCACCCTGCTGCTTGGGCCTCTCCTGGCTGGGTCAGTGCTCAGGGCCAAGGACACCATGGGGGCTGTGGCCAGCACCCAGTCCTGGTGACAGACTGGGATGGAAAAACATTGGGAAGTCTCAGCGCCATGGGCCGTGGGCTGTCACCCTGCATGTGCCTCCCAGCCCCTCCTCATCCTGCCCCTGATGTTAATGGGCTTCTGCAAATTAAAAGTTCTCACTTGAACCCTCAAAAAAAGAGCCCCTGCTGCCCATCCAGGGACCACAGCCCTGCATGAAGTTCAGCTCCAGGGTTCCTGGTGGCATTAGTGGAACACCTCAGTGGCAAAGAGGTGGTCTGGGATGCAGCTGAAGAGGGGGAGTCAAGCCCAGCCTCTGCTCTTGTGTGGTCCAGCAGATTCTGAGGCTGTTGAGATCCAGGCCAGGTTCACTCTCAGCCACCATTTCCCAGCAGCAGTCAAGATTCAGCTCTGACTGGTGGCTCAGCCAACCCACCTTGGGTGGAAAGAAGAGCCCAGCACCCACCTGCCCTGCTCCCCTCCCCTACTTTTAGAAGTGTTATCCGCTTTGGTAGAGAAATAGAGATGCTCATGGAATATTAAACACCTCCCCAAAGCCCCTGTTGCTGATGAGTGGCTTCTGCTCCTCGTTGCCTGGTGCAGGCCGTGACCTTTCAGAAATGTTGTACATTGTGGTCGTCTCTAAATGTCTTCCCTCCTGGGAGCATCTTGTGGAGATAGAGATTCAGACGTGATGTCTGTCAAGAAGAAAAGCAGATTGCGGCCAATCTGGGGCTGCCTGTGCAGTCTTGCCTGGGCCACGTGCTCAGGAATCATAAGGTTATCTCTAAAAATAAGCAGTGGCTTCTTTTGGGTTGTCTCCTTGGTGCCATGGCTCAGCAGGGAATCCTCAGTTCTGGGGTTTGGCGGCGTTTGCGAGGGCTGGGAGTTTCCCCGTGGGAGAGGAGTGGAGGGTCCTGTGGCCACGGCAGCCGAGGACTCGGGCTGGGATCCTGGGCTGGGAAGACGGCTCCATGGAAACCCCAGGTTTGCTGGGAGGGAAGGGCAGATCCTGCCTTTGGGCTGGGATCCTGGGCCGGGAAGACGGCTCCATGGAGACACCAGGTTTGCTGGGAGGGAAGGGCAGATCCTGCCTCCCCGGGAGCTGCTCCGGCGCCGCCCCGAGACCTGGGGCTGCTGAGCAGGAGGAGCCACGTGAGAGGCAGCAGCTGCCGCTCACCAAAATAACTCCCTTCTGTGGAAGCTTTTCATGTTCTGGAGCCGTCCCTGAAGTCACGCTCGGGGACGTCGTGTGGTGACCCAGCCACAGACAGCTCCTTTCATGCTCCCCTCCCCATTCCCCTGCCTTGCCAGGAAAATCTGCTTCTGCTTGAGCAGCCTTGAGAGGGACACGAGGGTGACATCAGGAGCACCATGGTCACAGCCCAGCTGGGCTCTGCCAGGGCTGTTGGGGACGGTCACTTGGCCACCTGGTGGCCTCAGGACCCTCAAGGTGTTCACCAGGTCCTGTGGGGTGGGAAGATGCTCTGTAGGGACCCTGCTGGGTGCCCTCAGTGCCCACCCAGCCCTTGGTTCTCCCTTTGCTCCTCCAGCCCTGTCCTCCTGCCTGCCAGTCCAGCCCTGACCCAGAAAAGTGTGCTGAGAGCGGCAGAGCCAGGAGAATTTGTTTTCCAGCCAGCCCCTGATGGGATTAGGAATAACTCTCTCCTGGATAATTCTCCATTAGGTCTGGTGATTGATTTCCTTCCTTCTTACCCCCAGCTCTGTGCTGCTCTCCCTGTTTCAGCTGGATTATTTATTCTCATGCTTGGCTTGCTAATTGCCTGATCACCAGAGCTGAGGCTTGGGCACATCCCTGGCCTCCTTTGACCCTCCAGTTTCTGCCTCTTTGCTTCTGTCTCAGCTCTGATTTAATCCCCTCCACACCCCAGCATAAGCCAGGATCTTTCTGCTGCCCTGTGCACAGGGAGAAACCTGCTGGTGTCACCCCAGGAGCCAGGGAAGGCCCGACAGATGCTCCTGCAGCTCCTCCCCATCACTTCTATCCTCCCCATGCTCCCCTGTCTTTTCTGGGGTTTTTCCAAGCTCAGTGTGGCTCCAAACCCACTGACTTTGCAGACTCGAGGCCAGGGATAAAATAAAGCTGCAAGAGCCACACGTTTGTTTTTTTGGAGGGTGGCACAGGCGACCTTTGGTCCTCATTTCAGTGCCCCTGGGAACTGTGTTCTGCTCTGAGCTGCAGCAGCAGCTGGAAAAACACAGTTGGATTCCCTGACTTCACATTTGGGCATCAAACTGTGCTCTGCCAGTTCAGAACAATGCCAGGACATGCCCCTGGAGATCCCCAGCAGCCCGTGGTGCCATGAGCAGTGTGGGTGGTGTCACCAGTGAAGCTGAGCGTGGAGCAGACCCCAGGGACCCTCGTTTTTTGCCTTTTCAGCCTAGAATCATATGGGGGGAAGGGTGTTTTTGGAAGGTCTAACTGAGGGCTTAGGGTTTTCCAGCAGGGAAGAAGGAGGAGACGTCTGGACAGGCTTTGGCACAGGACTGGGGCCTGGGCTCCTCCTCAGGTCTGGAGGAGCTCTGTCCTGGGCAGCTCTGGCTGCAGTTTTCCCCTCCCCATGGACAGAGCTTGGAGCCAGGGAATTGTTGGCATCAGCATCCAGAGTGCCCCATCCTCTGCTCCAAGCCCCTGCCAGCAGCTCAGCGAGGTCTGAGTGCATGGAGCCCGCTTGATCCCGCGAATTCCTGCTCCTGGGAACCGAGATCTCCTCCAGGTCACACCCCAGGACAGGGAAGCACATGGAGCTTGTCCTGCTGGAGAGTCCAGCAGCAATCCTGGCCAGCTGTCAGTGAGCTGGGAAACACCCCAGGGATGCCTGGACACTCCATCCGACCCCAACCCAGCCCGAGCCCCGCGGCTGGGCAGGGTGGCAGTGTCTGTGAAGATGCTGGCACAGCCCAGCATGGTTGGCATTGCCTTCCCTGGCACGGAGCTGGGCTGGGGACAGCAGCCAGGGAGCGAGGATGGCGTGGGGACACTCAGTGCCAGGCAGGGCTGGCTGCTGGTGAGAGCTGGGCAGCGCTCGGGGTGTTCCCAACAGCATTTGGCTGCTGCTGGTGTTTGTAGGAGCCCTCTCCTGTCCCATGCCAAGTTTGGGATACACTGACACTGGCACAAGGTGCTGGCATTGGCATCTCCCTGATACCCATGTGACAGAGCACTGGGGTTATCCTCCCTGTCAGTGTTTTCAGAGTGGGGGTCCCACCATCACTTTCTTCTGCTCCATTTGCTCCCTCCCTGCTTTGGGGTCTCCATCCTCTCCTGGGGTTCCCTGCAGCCCTGGAAAGATGCAGCTGCATCCCCTGGTTGCCTCTGGCCCCCGCCATGAAGAGGCCTGGCCTGGAGCAGCAGCAATGGGGTGCAGGGCTCAGCAGGAGCATTTTACATCCTGCATGTCAAGGGAAGGATTAAACAAGACCTTGCTCTGACTGAGGTGTTTGTGCTCATACGATGTCTGAGCAGGGGAGCCTGGAAATGGCAACTTGGGCTGATTTTTTGGTCTTTATTCACAAAAAGGGGGAAATAATGGCAGCTGAGGAGCGGTTGCTCTTGGAGGAGCTGGCAGGGCCAAGCTTGTGCCAGAGAAGCAGGAGCTGTTTGAAGGGTGGAAAGGGAGCAAAATCCCACCTGCAGGAGTCATGGAATCTTGGAATGGTTTGGGTTGGAAGGGACATTAAGGCTCATGTTGTTCCTCCCCCTGCCATGGGCAGGGACCCCTTCCATTATCCCAGGCTGCTCCAAGCCCTGTCCATCCTGGCCTGGAACACTTCCAGGGATCCAGGGACAGCCACAGCTTCCCTGGGTAACCCCGAGCCAGGGTGGCTGGAGAGCAGCATTTCCTCTGTGCTGCTTGTGACTGGGACAAAACAAGCTCAGTGGTCACAAATCTTGGTGGGGAAGTAGGGAATGAGGCAGGGAAAGCTCCAGGGGCTCACAAAATTGTCCAATTGTCCAAATTGTCCAAAATTGCTCTGCTCTGCTTCCCCCATCGCAGCCCCTCAGCCCCGGGCTTTGCTGGCTCTGTCCCCAGCCCTGCATGCAGCAAGCTTGTTATTTTTAAAAATAAATTAAATGAGGAGCAGAGCCTCTATCTAGGCCTTGCTCTGGATCTTAATTGCCCTGGCTCCCCAGGGGCCGGGCGAGCCCGGAAAGCGCTGCACAATCGCAGTAATGAGCTATTAATAAACAGCCCGGCTCCGCCTGGCTCTGCCCGGGCCGGGGAGGGACCGCGGGTCCGGGTGTCCCTGCAGGGGACACAGGGTCTGTGCAGCTCCTCTGCGGGATGTCCTGGGGCGGCAGAGGCCGGTGGGGCAGAGCCAGGTCTGCCTGGATTTGCAGGGAACGCTCATCCAGCAGCCTTTAACCGCGCTGTGGGTTCGCGGAGGGGTCAGTGGAGCACCCACGGGTGGGGCTGTGGGGCAGCGGGGCTGGCTGATGCTCTGGCTGATGCTCCGGCTGTGGAGAGGGAAGGTGAGCCCAGGGCTGTGGCTCCCGCTCTCCATCTGCCAGGGAAAACAACTCCAGCGGGGCTGGAGCTTTGCTTAGCGGATCAGGTGGCCGGAGTAGTAACCAGAAGTGGAGTTGGGTTACCCCGGGCTCATCCATAATGAACGCGGGGCAGAGCCTCGGGCAGGGAGGGGAAGGGCCGGATCCCCCCAGGGCTGGCAGGGAGGGATGGTGGGCACGGGGACACGGGCCAGCCCGGGACACCATTCAAGAGGCACCAGGGCACCTTTATTTAGTGTAGAGACACTGAATGGGACGAATAAGTGGCACAATAAATGGAGAGGGGTTTGTCCTGTGGGTTTGCAGGTTGTGCTTGGGGCATCCTTCCCATGCAGCCCCAGAGCAGAGCAAGAGTGGGGCCTTGAGATTCAGGGGGACCAAGGGGAGCTGCCCCCACCTCACCTCAGAGCCAGCTCAGGTTCCCAGGGCCACCAGCCAGGCAGACCCTTCACAAAGTGGCTCTCCTGGAAGGCAGAGGCTGCCAAGCAGCTCCAGTGCCCAGGTGGCGTTTGGGGACCTCCAGTGCCCAAATGGGGTTTGGTGCAAGGAGGGAAGATGAGCAGGGCTGGAGAGAGGGGAGGGAGGGGCAGGGGCAGCAGTGGGGTCAGTGGCCCCATCCCCCTGTCCCCCAGCTGTTAATCCTGTGGTTGTGTGAAATGGTGACACTTCCCTCTTGATTTGTTGGAAGAAAAAGGGAAATGGGGCAAAATTAAGACACACACACACACAAAAAAAAAAATTAAAAAAAAAATAAAAAAAAGGTGTCATAGACTCAGAATAGAATTGTTGAGATTGGAAATCCCTCTAAGATCATCCAGTCCAACTGTTACCCCAGCACTGCCAAGGACACCGCTTGTCCCTCAGTGCTACATCCCCACGTCTGTAAAAGATCACAGAATCCTGGGATATCCTGAGGGGAAGGGACACACAAGGATCATCGAGTCCAACCCCTGGCCCTGCGCAGACAGCCCTGGGACAATCCCACCCTGTGCATCCCTGAGAGCAGTGTCCAAACGCTCCTTGAAGATCACCCCCCATCCTTCCAAAATTGCCCGTGAGCAATGGGTTTAACCCCAGAGAATTGCTCCTCTTGGATAATAGGATCAGGAAGTTATCCTTGGAGATTGCATCCTTCCCCGAGGCAGAGCACAGAGAGTCAATAACCCCCCAGCCCCCGGAGACTGTTCCCATGTGCCAGCAGCCCCTGGGGACAGGAGGGAGGGTGACACCAGCCTTCGGTGTCCTTTGTCAGCACAGTGGGTGTGAGGAGCTGGAGATGCTGGGCTCGGCCAGCTCCTGCTGTCGCTGCTCCATCAGTGTCACCTCTCTGGGGGATCTGGGCTCCCCATCGCTCTCCTTCTGTCACCCCCTGAGCCAACCTCAACATGAGCCTTTTGGGGACCTTTTGGGCACTGAGGACCTGCAGTGGCACCAAGGGGGCACATCGCAGCCGCACCTCGATGGCCTGGAGCAGCCACAGATGTCACATCATCCTCTTCCCTTGCCCCACGTCCTGCTGGGCTCCCACAGGCAGGTTTGGGGTCCCTGAGGTGTCCAGAGGGACAGAAGGCAGCGTGTGAGGGGCTCCCTGGAGCCACAGCTTGGGCTCCCTGGAAGCCAGAAGGGCTGGAACCAGCCCTCGGGGACTGCACCCAACTTTGTCCCAGTGCTGGGGGAGCGATGGGACAAAGCCTCCCATGCTGGAGGTGTTGGTGCCCCGCTCCCTGCACCTCCACAGGGGTAGCTGGAGGGGTTGGCTCTGCTCCTGGTACCCCCAATATTCTCTTGCCTGGCTCAAAAACACCCCGCAGCTCCCCAGCCGAGCAACTCTGCCACTTAATTAGGTTAATGACCGTGCTTCATTAAGGAAAGGCGGCTGAGGAGTTTGCGGTGGCGCTGGGAGCTGCGTTTGCAGGCAGCCTGGCAGATTTGGGGCACGGATGGGGACGGGTGAGCGGGAAAGGGGAAGCGAAGAAAAGGGAAAGCGGCGGCGAAGTGCTAATCCCTGGAAAAGAGGGCAGCCGGGGCACGGCGCCGCGGGGTCGGTGTTAATCCCTCCTCGGCTAAGATTGTGCCCGGGGCCGCCTTAATCTGCGCTCCGAGAGGGTGGGACAGGGACGGGGACAGAGGACCGCGCCTCACGTGTGGCACCGAGCGTCCCCTGTCCTACGGGACCGCTCCAAGCCGGGGGCCTGGGGAGAATTTGTACCACTGGATGAGACCTCACAGCAGGAGCAGAGGGCATGGGGCATCCCACCTGTGTCACGAGTTGGCGACGTCTCTGCCAGCATCTCTTTGCTCCTGCCCTGCCCTTGGGGTGTCTGTGCCCCGCGTTATCCCAGGGTGCTCACGATTCCCTCCTCCCATTCCTGCACCATCAGGGGCACAGGGAGGGCTGAACCAGTGGGAGCAGAGGCTCAGGTGTGGGTCTGCAGCCCTGGGTCCTGTCACAAACCTCTCCCCCTGCCTCAGTTTCCCTGTTCTGATGGAGAGTGAGGCTCGTTTATCCCAGCTTTGCACAGGGCAGGATCCAGAGGTTGCACAGTAGGTGAAAGGGATCCAGAGGGTTTCCTGGAGGGAAAACCTTATCAACCCCACGGCCATGGCTTGGGGAGCACTGTCCAGTCTCAGCTCCCAGCCGGGGGGTCTGTGGGGCCGGGGAGGACTCTGTCCCCGCTGACTCCGCTCTCTCTGTCGCAGGCTCATGGCAGAACGGCAGTGAGCCCCTAGACCATGCCCCACACAATGACATGGTGGCTCCCGGTGCTGGCCCTGCACGTGGTCCTGCTGTCCCCGCGGGCGGGCGCCTGCCCCGCACGCTGCGAGTGCGCCCCGCAGCTGCGCTCGGTGCTGTGCCACCGCAAGCGCCTCACCTCCATCCCCGAGGGCATCCCCACCGAGACCAGGGTCCTGGAACTCAACAAGAACCGCATCCGCTGCCTCAACCCCGGGGACCTGTCCCCGTACCCGCTGCTGGAGGAGCTGGATTTCAGCGAGAACATCATCTCCAATGTGGAGCCCGGCGCCTTCAGCAACCTGTTCAACCTGCAGACCCTGCGGCTGCGGGGGAACCAGCTCAAGCTCATCCCCCCGGGGGTCTTCACCAAGCTGACCAACCTGACCCTGCTGGACATCAGCGAGAACAAGCTCGTCATCCTGCTGGACTACATGTTCCAGGACCTGCGCAACCTGAAGAGCCTGGAGGTGGGTGACAACGACCTGGTGTACATCTCCCAGCGCGCCTTCTCGGGGCTGCTGGGCCTGGAGCAGCTGACCATTGAGAAGTGCAACCTGACCTCCATCTCGGCCGAGTCGCTGTCCTACCTCCAGAACCTGGAGGTGCTGCGGCTCCGGCACCTCAGCATCTCTGCACTGGAGGACCAGAACTTTAAGAAGCTTTACAATCTCCTGCAGCTGGAGATTGACAACTGGCCACTGCTGGAGGAGGTGTCCCCCACCAGCTTCCAGGGCCTGAACCTCACCTCGCTCTCCATCACCTACACCAACATCACAGCTGTGCCCGCCGCTGCCTTGAGGAACTTGGTGTACCTGCGGTACCTCAACCTGTCCTACAACCCCATTAGCACTGTGCTGAAGGGCTCCTTTAAAGACCTCATCCGGCTCCAGGAGCTCCACATCGTGGGCGCTCTCCTGGTGTCCGTGGAACCGCAGGCTTTCTCCGGCCTGAGACAGATCCGGCTGCTCAACCTCTCCAGCAACTTCCTGTCCACGCTGGAGGAGAGCACCTTCTACTCGGTCAACACGCTGGAGACGCTGCGGGTGGACAGGAACCCCCTGGCCTGCGACTGCCGGCTCCTCTGGATCCTGCAGCGGCGGAAGACGCTCAACTTCGACGGGCAGCAGCCCATGTGCTCCTCGCCGCCCGAAATCCAGGGCAACGCCCTGCGCGACTTCCCGGACTCGGTGCTCTTCGAGTACTTCACCTGCCAGAAGCCCAAGATCCGGGATCGGAAGCTGCAGCACGTGACGGCGCGGGAGGGGCAGTCCGTGTCCTTCCTGTGCCGGGCCGACGGGGAGCCAGACCCCTCCATCGCCTGGGTGTCGCCCCAGCACCGCATGATCACCACCCGCAGCACGGGCCGGGCCACGGTGCTGCCGGGGGGCACCCTGGAGATCCGCTTCGCCCAGGTGCAGGACAGTGGCACCTACATCTGCATCGCCAGCAACGCCGGCGGCAACGACACCTACTTCGCCACCCTGACGGTCAAGGGGCGCCCGGCCGACGGCACCCACCACGCCAACCGGACTTTGTACCTCAGCGACTTCAACGACACCTTCCACAACGACACCCAGGTCTTCTTGAAGTTCACCTTGGACCTCAAGACCATCCTGGTCTCCACGGCCATGGGCTGCATCACCTTCCTGGGCGTGGTGCTCTTCTGCTTCCTCCTGCTCTTCGTCTGGAGCCGCGGCCGGGGGCAGCACAAGAACAACTTCTCTGTGGAATATTCCTTCCGCAAGGTGGACGGTCCCACCACCACCACCGGCCAAGGAGGGGCCAGGAAGTTCAACATGAAGATGATCTGAGCCTCTCCCAGAGGAGAACCGTTGTCTGCTGCCCGGCCCCAGGCACGGCCACGGCGGGGTGGGGCCGGGAGGGCCGTGGGAGCACCGGCCGTGTCCTGGAGCTGGCAGAGTGACCTTGCTGTGCTGGGACATGGCTGGAGACAGAGGTGCCACAGGCCAGCAGGGTCGGAACTGTGGGGACCTCAGGGTCGGGGAGGGATGACCCCGATGTCCCAGCCCTGTGGAGAGCCCTCAGGGCTCAGGGGCCATCCCAGGGGCTCCTGATGTAGCGAGGTTTTTGCTACCAACTATGCATTTCTTGAGCCAAAAGATCAGCAGTGTTTGGGCCTGGGAGAAAAATGCTTCCTGTTTCCCCCCCCTCCATTTCCCTTTTTTTGTAAGGGACTCTTCAGAAAACTCCTGGTAGTTGTTTGTGGTTCTTTTCTTAGTGTTGGTGGGGGTTTTGGTTCATTATCTTGTTGTTTTTTTTAATGAATTTCCAAGAGAAATGTCTTCCGGGGCGATGCAGGACTGGGGAGGTTGTGCTGAGCTGGGGGGGTCCCCCAGCCCCTTGGCAAAGACAGATCCCCCCACCCCAGGCATGGATGTGCCTTGAGAGCTTCTCATCCCGTGGATTTAAGATCCAGCATCTGCCAGTGTGGGTGCCTGGGGACGCTTCTGCACAAGCAATAATAACCCTCCAGGGCCAGGCTCTGAGGAGGTGTCAGCAAGAAAAAAAAGGGGGGCAAAAAAAGGCAAAATGAGACCAAGATCGTTAAAATCAGGAAGAGCAGCCCCAGGGCGATGCAAGGCCCACCCCGCCCCCACATCCACCTGAGGGGGTTGGGATTCCTACGGGTTCAAAAGGCACTTTTGGGTTCATTTCCTTTGAGTTGCAAAGTCGAAATCTGCAGCAGAGCAGGACCTGCTCACCCTGTGCAGGTGAGGCCCTAAGGCCCAGGAAAGAAGAGGAGAGAAAAGCTGGGAACAGGCAGTCGAGGAGAGCGTTCTGGCTGACACCTCCGTCCCCTGTGCGCACCCTCTGGCACTGAGGACCACGGGTCAATGTCCTTGGGGCTGCTCCTGGCTGCCACAGGGGTGGTTCCTGCCTTCCCATCCCACCCCTTCCCAGGCTTTGCCCTGGCTCTGCCTCAGGGCGTGGATTTTTGTGTGTGGGAGAAGGAATGAAGCTGGAATGGAAGAGCCTGGATGTGACCTGGAGGATCCAGGGAGTTCATTGCTTCCTCCTCCTTTTTCTCCTCCCTGGGGGAATATGTGCACCCTGGGGGTTGCTGCAGGTCCCACCATTGTCCCCATTCCTGCAGGGATGTTCCCCACCTGGGTGTCCCTTCTCCAGCCAGTGATGGTCAGGCTGGAAGCTGGAGGGGACAGCTGCCCATCCCCTTATGGGCATCCCGGAGTGGCACCGGAGCATCCGAGGGGTTGGGAGCTTTGTGGGGCACAAGTGGCTGCTTAGAACATCACCCCAACCCTGTTCTGCTCTCACAGGGTGCCCTCCATCCATCCATCCATCCATCCATCCATCCATCCATCCATCCATCCATCCATCCATCCATC
>WAAE01002492.1:0-37024 GCA_013400495.1 Nicator chloris | reverse complement strand
TGGGAGGGCGGGGAGGGGGTCGGGCGTGGGCCCTCACAGTGGGAGCAAAGGGCAGTGCAGACCTGGCACAGTTTTCTATGTAACAAGCATGTGAGATGTATTTGTGAGCAAAACAAAAAAGGGGGGAAAAAAAAGTGACTTCCGTGGCTCATTTGGGTTTTTCTCCCCCTTTTCTTCCTTATGTGCCTCGATAAGAAAAGGCAAAATCAGTGGGCAAAGCCTGAGCAGGACCTGGAAAGGGCAGGAGCACCAGAATTCACACCTTGGAGCTCTCCCGACCTGCTGCAACTTTGGAAGCCCCAGAACTCCAGCAGACCTTTTCCCCTTCCCAGGGCTCTGCTGGGATTTGGAGCCTCTGAGTCCGTCACCATCAGTCCCACAAACCCCACATAAACAACGTGAAACCACCTCCCAGAGGGTACCAAAGTCCATATTAATAACTAATAAATGATTAATGCACGTGTGCTAATGAAGTGCTGCTGCTATTAATCAATTATTAATTATTAATGCAGTGTTTATAAGGATGTGCCCAAAGTGGAGGGTGCAAAGGCAGCATCTCAAGTCCTGCTTGCAGGAAAATTGGGGTTTGGGGGATTAAAAGGAGTCATATCCACACGAGAGTGCGTGGATGTGCACAGGCACACACTCGGAGCCAACTCCCTTGGATGGGGCTGGAAAATTGGGCACTGGGAGCCTGTGTCTGGGGAAACTGAGGCACGGAGGGAACACAGCAGTGGGGCAGAAGCCAGTGGGGAGGGGGAGGTGGTTCCTTCTCCACAGAGTGACCCTCCCAGTGCCCTCCCCATCCCGCCAGCCCCAGGGCACAGCCTGGCCCCGCCAAGGCCACCCTTGCCCATCGCTGTCCCCACCGCGGGCTCAGCCAGCCCAGTGTCGCCTTGCCCCGCTGGCCGGAGGCCACCTGTCCTTGTGTTCCCCTCCGAGGGGCCGCTGCCCATCCCCAAAGCCCCGTGTCCCTTTCCGGGGCTCAGTGCCTGCCCTGCTCCCTCCCGGCTCTCCCAGCACGGAGCGGGCTGCACTGGGAGCAGCGCGGCGCTGCAGGCAAAGCAATGCCTCCATCTGCTGGAGAAACGGGCCCTGGGCCACTCCAGCCCGACATTCCAGCCCCGACACGCTCCCTGGGATCCGGGAGGCTCCCGGTTCCCACCGCACGACGCGAGGGAAGGTGGCCCTGGTTGCCAAATAACCGCGAGGCTGCAGCCCCCACGGGCTGGGCGAGACCTGCCGGGGGAGGAAAGAGGAAATTGGGGGTTTTTCGCTCATTTCCTGCTTCGAGATGCATTTCGTAGCACAGGGAGGTGAAGGGTCGAGGTTACAGCTCCTGCCTGTGCCCGGGGCTGTGGGGGCACGGTGGGAGCCAGGACTGAACCCCCTGCTCCTTTTGGGGGTGAGCTGCAGGATGGAGATGCTGAGGGAGGACCCAGGTGGGTTCAGTGCCCCAGGGATCACCCAACCTGCCCTGAGCCGGGCATGGAGCATCCCCACAGCACCCACGGGCTGGTGAACAATGTCATGGAAAAAAAAAAAAAACAGCAAAAAAGTAAAGACCTTTAGAAAACTGCAACTTTCCAGCGGCTGCATTTAAAGATCCTATCTCCCATTGGGAAGAGAAACCAATTTCCTTACAAACCAAAAAGGCTGGAGCTAAGAAAAGCTTCCTTGCATCACTCCCCCAAAACCAGGGGGAAAAGGGCTCAGCAGCTCCTGGACCAGAGTCTGCAAATGTCATCAGTGTCATCAAGGCCATCAATGCCACCAGGGCCGTGTCCTGCAGCTGATTTATCCACCTGGAACAGGCAGCAGAACCCACCAAAGGATTCAGGGATGCTGCATGGCTTGGAGAATTAAATCAGGATTTTGCACAGTCCTGCAGAGGCTGGCAACAGGAAACAGCCATCCTTGTTAAGGGCTTGGGTGGCTTTTAAACTTGGCATTTTCTCCTTGCTTGTAAGAAGACAAATGAGGAATTTCACAGCTAAAAGGCAGTTCCTGGCTGCCCCTTTTTCCCTGGCCACTTCTCTCCAGCTTGGCAGGATCACAGGCATGCCAGGAGTTCTGTAATTTTATTCCTAACATTTTCTGGTACTTCTTAAAGGTAATTTTATTCATTAGGGAAGAACAGTGATGCTTCTAACAAATGTCTTCCCTGGGAGGGTGGGGAGGCCCTGGCACAGGGTGCCCAGAGCAGCTGTGGCTGCCCCTGGAAGTGTCCAAGGCCAGGTTGGACAGGGCTTGGAGCCACTTGGGATGGTGGGAGGTGTCCCTGCCATGGCAGGGGTGACACTGGATGGGCTTTAAGGACCCTTCCAACCCCAACCAGTCTGGGTTGCTGGTGCAACATGGGGTGGGTGGTGCAGGTTGTCCCCTCCCAGAGCCCTGCACCTCCTCCCTGAGCTGGATCCAAGCGTGACTCAGCCTCACACGGTTTTTTATCAGCTCTCACACATGGCCTTGGCACCAGAAACGGCCCCAGCCACAGGCCAACAGCCACAACCCCCGGCTGGCCTGGAGTGGGCTGGGAAATATGGAAATAACTACAGGGGGAGGGAACTGTGGGCTCCTCCCGGGGGTGGCTGCAGGCTCACAGCACCCACAGAGTCCCATCCCGCCCCCCAAAGCCCTGCACGGTGCCTGGAGCCAGGGCCCCGCTGTGCTGGTTGCATGGTTGGGCTCAAGCAGTGACATTTTCTGCTCTCCTCAAGGAAGCCCACGTCTCCCAAAGCCTGCTCATCCCAACCTCGCTGCTCCCAGGAGAAATCCCTGCAGCTGCCTTCCCACAGCACCCACTGATGACTCCAAGAGTTAATAGGAAGGCGGAAATATTGAAATATTTGGGGTTTAGAGTGTTTAAAAAGTGACTTCATCCTACAGAGGACAGACACCAATGGGAAGATTTTTTCCAGCAACTGAGTTGGGTCACTTGGTGCTCTTTGAGCACCTGTAAAGGGTCTCTGGGAGACAAAAAAAAAGGTGTTTTCCAAGGGCTGGGCTCCTCTCATGCAGTGGCTGCAGGACATCCTGGCAAAAAGACAGGTCACAGATCAAGGAATATTCTAAGTTGGAAGAGAGCCACAGGGATCATCAACTCCAACTCCTGCAGGAATTGAACCCACAGCCTTGGTTCATGGAAGAAAATGAAAATATTCCTCCTTGCCAACCCACCCAGAGTAACAACCCAGAGGAAGGGGAATTAATTCTGTGATGTGAGGGGGGTTTGTGGGGGCAATCCCCTCCTCAGATCAGCTGCCACCCTTTAAGCCTTCCATCCCTGGAGCCGTCCAGCAAGAAGGAGCAGCCTGAAGCTCCACGAGCAGCTCAGGGGACACGAATCCATGGGTGGCACTGACGGTGACACAGTGACCACGGCCGGGGCCGGAGCGATGCCAGGGGGCTCCGGGGGTGCCGGGGAGCGAGGCCAAACCCCGGCTTCCTTCAGGCGAGCACGGAGCAGGTTTTTGACAGCACATCCTGCCCCGGCCTTGCGCAAGGCGAGCGCCGAGCGCGCCATGGGCAGCGCCGGGACGGGCCGGGAGGGGCGGCGGGAGCCGCTGCGGAGCCGGGATGTGGAGCTGGAGCCCCGCGGGGCCCCCGCGCTGCCAGGGACACCTCACAGGTAACGGGGGGCTCTGCAAAGGGGGCCCGGGAAGGAGCTGCTCAGCACGGCTGCCCCAAGGCAGCGCTTTGTGCCGGGCAATGAGCCGGGGGCACGGGGGTCTGAGTGCGGGCACAGCCGGGAGTTGCTCAGCCAGGGCTGTCCCCAGCACAGCGGGGAGGTTCAGACAAAGCCACCGTGGTTTTGGTACCGCTGGTGCGGCAGTGTCAGAGCCCAGTGGCAGGACAGGGAAGTGAAACCCCGCGGCTCCATCCCAGTGCCCTCCTCCTCCGGGCTCCCTCTGCTCCCTCCCCATGCCCGGACCCCTGTCCTGTCCCTCAGACCCGGCTGGGGGTGTCAAAGGCTTTTCCTGCTCTTGTCCCACACCTCTGCCAGCACTGTGTCCTCCTTGGGGTCAGCCAGCAGGGACCGCAGGTGACACATCAGCCCCTGTGCACACATGGGTGTGTCCCATGCAGGTGGGAACCGGCGCGTGTGGAGCCCCTGGGGCAGCTCCCACCCGCAGGATTTCCCAGTGCGGCGGCTGGAGACACTGGGCCATCAAACTCCCCGTGTTTCTCCCCAAAACCACCCCGCCACGGCTCCCCAGGCCACTGCTTCCCCTTTTCTCGGTGCTCTTCCTCTGAGCCGGCACCGAAGGGAGCGGGACCCGCGGGGGTGACGCTGCCTCCCGGCTCCGTGCAGGGCCAGCCCCGCGCTCCGCGGTGCCCGCCTGGACCTGGGTGCCCCCGGACTGGCCACTGCCATGCCGGACACGCCGGGGGGCTGCCCCCCTCGGTCCCCCAACTCAGCCCTCATCTACAGCAACGTGGGTGAGTGACGTCCTGACCCCACTGTGCCCCTGCCTGCCGAGGTGTCACCTCCGACAGTGGCACGAGCCCCTCTGCTGTCCCTGTCCTCCCCCCATCACTCCTCTGGCTGGTGTTGGGTGTGGCTTTGGGGCTGGAAATATGCAGGGGGGCAAAGAACAACGTGCTGTACTCCCATCCCATCCCATCCCATCCCATCCCATCCCATCCCATCCCATCCCATCCCATCCCATCCCATCCCACTCTCCTCTCCCCTGTCCTGTCTGTCCTGTCACGTCTGTCCCTCCATCCCCAGGAGAGCTGCGGGCCCACCTCGTCCCCCGCAAGGCCAGCCGAGGGGAAGGCGCTGGGAGACCCCTCCCTCAGCCCGACCCGCACCCCCTGCCGCCCCCACTGCCCAAAAAGCAGCTCCAGCGAGCCGAGTCCCTCCCGGAGCCGGGATCATCCCACCGCTGCCATGGCGACCCTGAGCCACGGGCTGGCAGCATCCTCTACAGCATCCCCCCACCCCCCCTGCGGCAGGAGGAGGGGGCTCCCCCGCGGGACGGACCCTCCTGGGCACCCAAGAAACCCCTGACCAAGTCCCACAGCCTGGGGGAGCCGCTGGCCCGAAGCAGCCCCCAGAAAGCCCCATCAGCCAGCCTGAGGGAGCTGACATTTGGGACGGCGGACGGGGAGCTGGGGCAGCTCCTGGAGAGCCCGGCCGGGGTCTGTGGGGTGGTTTTGGGGTGCCAGGAGGCCGCCCTGGCCCGGCTCTCGGCTCACATGCAGGAGGAGCTGGTGGGGCCCGAGGAGAGGCAGCAGCTGCTGGAGGCAGAGCTGGCAGGGAAGCGCTGGGCAGCGCTCAGAGTCCTGGACCCCCAGCCCTGCTGCCAGAGCGGGGACGCCTGGTACTTCAGGGTGGGCTTCACCTTCGAGCACAGCCAGCTGCAGTTTGCAGCCAAGGTAAGGGGGAATCGGGGTAAAAGCCCTGGGTGGTGCAGAGGGGGCCAGGAGATCCAGGAGCATTGGCTTTTCCATGGAACATGACACTGGGGCCACTTCCCCTTTCTGCACCCACTTCTGCATTTGCTGCATGCGTGCTGCTGGCGGGGGCTGGGTGATGAGGGTGACAGTTCCCGTGGGACCAAGGGACACGTCAAAAATGGCCCTGCTGGGGGACATGTCCTGGTAACCCAGCCAGAAGAGCCAGCACATGCAAAGGAGAGGCTGGAGCAGAGCTGGCTGCCCAGGAGAGCAGGATGAGACCCCAGCCCATCTGGGGGCTGCACCACCCCTCACGTCCCAGCTCCTGCTCAGAGCCACCCTGGCTCCGTTCCTGGCTCCAGAGGGTGCAAGGGGACCCCAGCACCACGTGTGGGTCAGAGCAGGGCTGGTGGCCCTGAGCCAGCAGGGTGGCCCAGCCCAGGACAAGGCTCTGTCCTTGCACAGCTGGCCTTGTCCTGTGTGTCCCTGCAGGTGCCCAAGCCGTGCTGCTCCAGCCTGGGGGTGCAGAGCTCCCTGGGGACACACTGCAGCATCCAGCGCCTGCTCGGCCGCTTCACCGACCGCCTCCCTCGGGAGCTGGTGCTCCCAGGAATCCCTGGAAAACAGAGTCAGGGCCCTTCCAGAGAGGAAGCAGCCTGTCCTGCCCCCCAGCCTGTCCTGCAGGTGCTCCTTTGTGCCGAGGTTCCCCAGCAGACCCTGGCAGACTTTGTGAAGGGCTCCCACGCTTTACACAGGACCAGCCCCGGGCACTACGAACGCCTGGGCTGCCTCCTGCTCCTGCAGCTGTGCATGGGGCTGGAGCACCTCCGGGGCCAGAACGTGGCCCAGGGGGACCTCTGCCCCGAGAACCTGCTGCTGGTGCAGTGCCCGTGTCCCTCCCAGAGCCAGCAGGGCCAGAAGGAGCCACTGGGACTGTCCCTTCCAAGGCTGCTCATCAGCAGCTTCTTCAAGGTGCAAGAGAAGCAAAGACCTTGTTCCAGCAGCCAGGAGCAGGACTGGAGCCAGGGTCTCGCTGCGCCCTCCCCTCCAGCAGCAGCTGAGCTGAATGTGGGCAGGCTGATCTATCAGATCTTGCACGTGGACATCTCCCTGGAGAACATTTTGGGCTTCAGAAGCAAAAGGCTCCCCGAAATCCCCTCGCTGTCCATCTACTCGGCGGGACTGAAGCGCTTGGCCACGCTGCTCCTGCACAGGGACCCTCACCAGAGGGTGTCCATCGAGCAGGCCCGGGGCATCCTGCAGGTGCTGCTCTGGGGGCCACGCCAGGAGCTCTTTGCCAGGAGCAGGAAGAGCCTGGCGCTGCTCCGGAGCTGGCTGGAGGTCAAGAGGGCTCTGCTGCTCCTGAGGTTTGCAGAGAACTCGGCTGGGGCCAGGGTCAGCCCCGGCCTGGAGGAGTGGCTGTGCTGTCAGTACTTCCAGGGGGTCACTGAACACACACTTTACCAAGTCACCCAGGTTCTCTACGCTGCCTAAACCAACCTCCAGTGCAGCCTACCCAAAGGTCTCCTCAAAGCCAAGAGCTCACGAGGGCCTGGCCAAACCTGTCCCTGCCCATGGCAGGGGAGTTGAAACTGTATTTTTAGGGTCCTTTCAGCCCAAATCATACCATGATTCTATGAAATCCACCAGTTCCTGAGAAATCCAAGCAGTTCCTAGCTGGGAAAGCTCTGCAAGCCTAAACCCACTCCCCCCATAGCCCATGAATGATAAAGTTGGGATCAAACTCCCAAACACAGCATGGGATTTTATACCCTCAACGAATTTTTGCTTGATACTCCAAGTCTGGTTTATCAGAACATCTGAGCAAAGGCAGCTGGATGGGAGCCCCAAGCACCAATTTAGTGGCTGATAATCTCAAGTAAAGTTTATGGGGTTCAGACTTTGCACAAAACCCACTCAGAGCCTTTTTGCAGCCACCAGGTTTTTGCTGTTTTAAATAACACTCAAAGGCACCCATCACAGCTCACCCTTTTCAGCAAAGGAGAAACAACAGCTCCTTCAGCCTGTGCTTCCCCGAGACAATTTGTGGCACAGTCACAAATAAAAATGACATTTTAAAGGGGAAAATACAGCTTCAATAAAACCTGGAGCTGAGTCTCTCAAACACTGGTCCTTTATGTGCTTCTTTGCCAGCGTTACACACCCCAGGGATGGATCCAGAGGGAAACACAAAGCCAAACTGCCCTGCCCGGTGGTGATTACCCAGAGCAGCCTCCATGGGCTCTGGTAACAGCTCAGGTGAGTTCATGGGCACCAAGGCAGGGCTGTGGCATCTGCTCTTTGCTGTGAAACATTTGGCAGCACGTGGGGCCTGGACCAGCCCCCAGATCCATGAGGATGCCGAGGGACCAGCATGGTGAAGGTCAGGTCATTTAAATGATTCCTCAGCAATTCTTAATCTGCTCACAGCCATCTAGACTGGGTATCAGGAAAAATTCCTTCACTGAAAGAGTGATCAGGCATCAGCACAGCTGCCCTGGGCAGTGCTGGAGTCACCATCCCTGGAAGTGTTCAAACAATGTGTGGATGTGGCACTGGGGGACATGGGTTAGTGGTGATGGGGTAATGGTCAGACTCGATGATCTTAGGAGGTTTTTCCAACCTAAACAATTCCATGATTCAGTGACTCCATCACCTGACAGCAGCAGGGCTGTGCACACAGTGGGACAGAGCCTCCCCACGCCTGCTGTGCCCGTCACTGTGGGCATTCACAGGCGGTCACCAGAGCCTGGGGCGTGGCTGGAGTGGGGAGGATTCCTCCCAGGAGTGTGTGAGCTCCAAAACACAAAAATAAACCAGAGCTGGGACCCTCTCGAGATGCAGAGAGCAGCTCAGTCGCAGCTCCCTGGTTGGTTTGCTCCCACCTGGAGCAGCACCCAAATGCCCCAGTGCAGCCTCCCTGCCCAGGCTGGACCCCATCAACCCTGGCACAGAAATGGGGTTCAGATCTCATTCCAGGCTCTCGGGCCAGCACTGGGTGCCCCGGGGGAGCCCAGCCCTGCGGCCCCTGTCTCTCCTGCAGTATTTGCCGTGGCTACGAGAGGGCAGTAAAGGCCACGGCACAGCCCCTCATCCCGGGGAGACAAAGCCAAACCTGCTCCCGTGGCTCCTGCAGGTCCAGCCCAGCCCCGGGCCGGCAGCTCCAAGGACCCCCAGCACCCCTGTTCTGGTTTCCTGCAGGGGTGACCTTCTGCCAGGAGCATCCAAAGCCAGCAAAACGTCCCGTGGAGGCAGGACCAGGCACATTCCACACTCACGACCCTGCGGAGAGCAGAACAGGGCACTGGTACCACGTCGCAGAGGAAAACTGGGATTTTTCCAGATAGCCAGCGCAGGAAGTTCAGCCCTGTGCCAGCCTGTTGAGCAAAACAAGGACACCTTGCCCTGGTCATGCCATCACCATGAAACCATGGAATATCCTGAGCGGGAAGGGACCCTCAGGGATCACCAGTTCAGCCCCCGGCCCTGCACAGACACCCCAACAATCCCACCCTGAGCATCCCTGAGAGCGTTGGCCAAACGCTCCTGCAGCTCTGGCAGCCTTGGGGCTGGCACCCTTCCCTGGGGAGCCTGGGCAGTGCCAGCACCCTCGGGGGGAAGAACCTTTCCCTGAGCTCCATCCCAAACTTCCCCCAGCTCAGCTTTGTGCAGTTTCCCACAGTCCTGTCACTGGCCTTCCAAAAATCCCTCCAGGATGAGCACAATTGTAGGGCCAAGAGAGAACTGGGAAAATCCAGTTAAAGAGCCCAGCAAGAGGCCCCACTTTGCACCACATCACTGCTCACACACCCCCAGGTTACTCTGGGCTGCATCTCCAAACAGTTTCAGGGAATACTTCAGTGTATTCCATGGGATTCCAGCACTGCTGAGCCCAGGGATGGGCTGTGGGGGAAACTTTGGGCTCTCACTCACACATTTCACAGCACTCAGTTTTCCCAGGGCTGCAGAGACTTCTACTCACACCCAGCCGAACCTGGCCACATAAACCCATCCCAGGGATTCCCTGCTCCAAGGTTTCATAGAGGAAAGGTTCATCAGCTCCAACAGTGCCAAACAAGGCTGCAAGTACTGAAAAACATGGGAATACCACACTTTAAAGCTCAGCGCATTTGGAGACTTGTAACTTCAGTTCAAGGTTTAATTCCAGCACCAAGGAATTAACAAGGAGCCCTTTCCCCTTCTGCTCACCATCCTGAACACCACGGGGTGTCTGTGGGCCCTGAGCACAGCCCCCTCCTCACCCTCCAACCACCATCTGCCCCCCCACGAAGCCTGCCCAGCCTCAGGGACACCACAGAGCTGCAGCAGCACCACAAACCCTCCCAGCTCACAGCCGGAATTCCTGGAGTCACCCTCCACACACTGGAAAGGCTGCACTGTTAAGGGAACACTAAAATTCCAGCTATTTAAATTGCATATTTGGTATTTAAAGCAGCCATGGGCCGAGCTGATCATGTGCCACTTGAGACTTCCCAACCAAATCACACCCTGAATATCCTACAAAACCCTGGCAGAGCAGGGAAGCACTGGTCCTAATTACTACACCTGCTAATTATTCACTAAAACCAGACTTTTCCAGGATTGCTGGATTATTCCAAGCCCTGTCAGAGCACATCCATG
The DNA here is from genome assembly GCA_013400495.1 of Nicator chloris. Taxonomy (NCBI): domain Eukaryota; kingdom Metazoa; phylum Chordata; class Aves; order Passeriformes; family Pycnonotidae; genus Nicator; species Nicator chloris. Next base: position 26,977 of record WAAE01002492.1, on the reverse strand, counting down.
AGTTCCAGTCAAGCAAAGAACGAGCAAAGCCTTTCCACACCTGCAACTTTAATGGTTGGGGCAGTTCCAGAGCCACTTCTTCAAGAGTGCAAGTCTTTAAACAGCTTAAAACCAGCAATAAAAAGTAAAATATAAATTTTTATTTAGAATTAAAGCAAATACTTCAGTATCACAAACACAATATTAAACTTCAAGAAATATACTGCTAAATTTGGAGGGAGCATTTATTTTTGCACAACCACGACATGCGCACAAAATCCAGAGAAAGATGTGGAGTCTGAAATTTTCAACATCTCACCACCAAAGCAGCTGGGTCACACAAGGTTTCGTACAAGAGTTAAGATAGACTGGAATAAGATGTTGACAAAATTTCTACAGAATCATCTTTATAGACAACAAGAAAGCTCTAAAGAGGCAAACATTGCAATCTAGTCTTCTTCTGCTGAGTCTCTCTCAAACGTGTAGGCCATGAAGCAAGCATCTGGTCTCTTGGGGACAAGGGGATGCCCTGGTCTCACAATCTCAAAGCCCAAAAAGCTGAAAGTACGGAGCAGTGCAGCTAGAAAATAAAGCAGGAGACAGGTTTCACCCACAGGATACTGAAAAAAAACAACAAATTTTCACCAAAAGGCATTTTGTGTCTCTGGAGGGGCAGGGAACACCCACCTCTGTCATCTCTGTTCTTGTGGAAACAGATGAACACGTGCTCAACTCGGAGCTGTTCCTCAGCAAACTCGAGAAGAACTGCAAAACTGCAAGAGAAACACCAGGGGTTCAGTGCCCGTGGAACAAGGAATGTCCTGGGATGGAGGGACCCAGGGATCATCCAGTCCAACCCCTGGCCCTGCACAAGCACCCCAACAATCCCACCCCGAGCGTTGTGCGAACGCTCCGGGAGCTCTGGCAGCACGTGCTCCTTCAGAGAGAGTTAGCAAGGCCCTGAGAGCAAACCCACACAGGAATTCCTAAGGAAGAGGCACAGGTTGCAGCCTCACACCACCAGATCCCTGAACGCCAGGCAGAACTCCAGGGCAGGACTCCTCAGTGGCACAGAAAACATGTTTGTGACACAGCTGAAGGAGCTGCAGTGACAGACTCAAAGCAGCCTGGAGTTCTCAGTGCCTAAACCAGCCTGAAATCCCAGACTTTGGGCTGGTTCTGCCTGCAGCCCCAAAACCAGGCTCAAAAGAGAGCCTTGAGCACCAAAACTAAACTTAAGCTTTCAAAATACGAAGAGCAAAGTGTCCTCCCACCCCACTGAGAGGTCTCGTGTTAACCCACAGCCAAGTTTTCCCTGGCCCACCTGTCCTTGCTCCCCTCAGGCAGAGCACCACTGGGAATTTCGATGTAGAGGTGGTTGTTGTTCAGCACTGCTCTCCAACTGATGTGTTTGGCATCTGTAAGCCTTGACTGGACATTGAGAATTCTTGTCCTGTTGTTAGGTGTTAGTTCTTCTGTGACATTCAGCCGATTATCCTGCAGCAGGGAGAAGGGCAGAGTTATTTTCCCATTTATTTTTGGAGGAGGGATTGAGGCAGGAAATGCTGTCAAGCTCACCATGAGCCGTTTGCTGCTCATACTCACCGAATAAAATAAATTAGCTGAAAGATTGTGATCCCTCTGACTATTCCCTCGCCCACCTGGGATCTTCAGGGGTGGGTGAGGGACATCAGGAGCACCACCGAGGCCCCGGACCCAGGTTACTACAGCAATTGAAGGGAACCCTGGAACTGCAAAGGGAGCATGGTTAGACAGGCAGGAAGGCTTGGACAAAGCCCTGGGACCTCCAGGATTTAACCAGTGTTAAAAAGAAACAAACCTAGGCGAAAGGACTCCTCCCACTGCAAGTGGGAAGACAAAGGAAGCTCCACACCAGGGGCAGTGCCCAGGGAGCTGCCACTGCAGTGTTTTGAGTGAAGACTCACTTGGAGATGAAAAATACTCTGAGTGAGTCAGGTGTGTTTCTGTGCCAGGGCAGGCCTGATCTGACCTTATGAGAAGAGCCTTTCTGCAGGAATGAATGGGCTGTTTTCTGCCCTCCTTGTTCTCAGGCAGCACAAATCCCCAGTCCAGCAAGGCAGGGATCACTTTTCCCTGGGATATTCACCACCAGACCTTCCCAACTCAAGGCCAGGCAATTCCAGGGAATCATCTCCACCTCCACTATTTTCAGCTTGAGCTGAGGCCACACCTGAAATTCTGCAAAACCTCCAAAAAACACCTTCAGGCCTCATCCCACTGAATTCCTCAGAGCCATCCCACAACGCTCAGCACTCGAGGAGAACAACACTGTATTTTTAAAGACGTGAGGAATATTTTTAAGTTTCTCCCCATCCTTTTCAAGGCTGTTCCACTCCTCCCGTGGCAGAGCAGCGCTGGCCCCTCCCTCTGCACCATCCTTCACCCGCAGGCTCCACTCTTGAGTTGCGTCATCTCAGCAGATGCAGCAATCGAGGCCCTTGGGGGAATTTTCACAATCGTCCTGTCTCCGGGTGCCAGCAGCAGCCACTGCAGCCATTTGCAAATCTGAATAAACAGCTACAAAATAATCCACCATTTTGCACACTTCGCACCCGAGTTGCGGGGTTTAGATTGGTTTGGGGTTTTTTTTCGTGTTTTTTTGTTTTTTTTTTAATGAGCTTGAAACTTGTGATGAATAATCCGTATTAGAAAGGCTGGGAATGGGCAGAGAGGTTAAATATTACGTGCTGGAAGGTAAATTATATCCACATTTTAATGTGAAGCAAGCGCAACAATTGCAGAGTTTTCTTAAAAATACAAAATCTGCACTAATTGAATGCGTTATTTTAATTATATTAGTCTCCAATAATTTTAAGCTCTTCAAAAGAGACGTTTTTCTTTCGTAGCAAGATTATTTATTTTTATCTAAGAATGCATGTGAACTATACATTTCTAATTTCCCTTACAAATAAACCTTTAAAACCTTTTCCAAATCTGTGCTGAGGCAATTTTTAACCATTTCACCTTTCTGCCCCAAAAAGGTGGTGCAGATGAAGGTTTGCAGCCGTAAATATATTTTAGTGATGGTTACGTGCAATTAGGGAGGAAAAAAAAAACATCTTTAACCCGCAGTTAAATATAAAAACAGTTAAAAAACTCCTTCCACACACGAGGTGGAAAGGGCAGATTGGTATCCTGACCATCCACCACCACCAGTCACCTTAATTCAGGTATTTTCTTTCTTCCCAGCACCTGTGGGGGGTGTTTAATCTTTCCGTTGAGTTTTTAACCAACAGCTCTCGTAACACTCTTACTCTCCATTAGTTTTGCGGAGTATCCACGGTTACATAAGGGGATAACAGCCTTCAATCCTTCGATATGTTTGCCTAATTGTTTTCCCCTCGGCCCCCCCCCAGCACGGCTCCTGCCCCAGCCCTGCCCGGAGCCTGTCCCAGCCCGGGGGTGGCCTCGGGGGTCCCTCCCAGGGCCAGGATAGCGCTGGGGCCTCAAAGCCACCCTTTTTTTTGTGGTTTTTTTCCACCTTCCCCTACCGCCTTTCCCCACGCGGCGGGGGCCAGGCCGCCCCTCCCCCACTGGCCACGCAGCGTCCCCCGCCCCTCTCCGGCCACCAGGGAGGCGACAACGAGGATGAGGAAGAGGAAGGAGGTAGCGAGTGCCCAGCGGTGAGAGGCTGAGGGAGGCCGCGGCGCCTCACCTGCTCTGTCCGGTACTGAGGCTCAGCACAGCAGGCATGATGGTGCTTTTATTCCCCTCTTTCTCTCTAGCGAAGCAGTGGCTGTTGAGTATCCGTTGCAGGGAGGATTTCACCATCCGGCCGCTCTGGTCCGAACCCCGAAACCCTCCGCCGCCTCCGCCCCCGCTCCCCAGGCGCTGCTACACAAAATGGCACCGCGGCCGCAGTGCCTCCTTATATACCCTCCCTCTGCCACGCCCCTAACAGACCGCACCCCTCAGCGCGTGCCACGCCCCCCACGCGGGGATACGGCTTCTATTGATCGGTTTAGGTGTCTATTAGTGTATCTCTCTGTCTATTGGCTGAGAGGAGCGCGGGAGGCGGGACAGCGTCTGGGGGCGCTGCACGGGAGGCGGAGAGTAGCGGCGCGTGATTGGCTGCGCACGCCATGGGTGGGCGGGGCCTGGCGGGGCATCGGCCGGCGGGCGCCCCTCAACCCGTCACTGCCCTCGGAGCCGCCGGTTCGAGTCCCGCGCCCGCGCCCCGCCCGGCTGAGGTAACCGGGGGGGCCGGGGGAGGAGCAGGGTGTGAGGGAGCACAGGGAGGGAGAGACGCGAAGAGTCATGGAAAGAGATGGAAAAACACGGACAGACCCGTAGAGTGCAGCCCTGGGGCTGGAAGCAGCGGAGGGGCAGCAGCAAGACCCCCTGTGGGACCCCCAGGGGCATTGCCGCCCTCAGATCTTCTCACAAACCTCGGTGCTGAGGGAAACTTTTAATTAAAACCTAATAATAAACCCCCCACAAGCAGTGGGGAGGGTCCCTGAAAGGTCGGGCTGGAGTTGTGACCTGGTTTTGTGGGGAGTATTTGGGCTGGTCCACTTTGGCCTGGCTGTGGTTTATGGATTTACAGGGGAATAGGGTTGGGGAATAGTTGGTTTGTGGATTTAGACTGGAATAAGGATGGGGAATAGTTGGTTTATGGATTTATAAGGGATGAGGAACAGTTAGGTCAAGGATTTATAAGGGAATAGGGATGGGTAACAGTGCATTTATGGGTTTATAGTGGAAAAGGGATAAGGACTGGATGGTTTATAGGGGAATAGGGATGGGGAATGGTTGGTTCATGGATTTATAGTCAAATAGGGATGAGGAAAGGTTGGTTTATAGATTTATAGCAAAATAGGGGTGAGGAAGAGTTTATGGATTTATAAGGAAGTAGGGATGGGAAATGGTTGATTTATAGGGGAATGGGGATGGGGAATGGTTGGATCATGGATTTATAGAGGAATAGGGATGGGGAATGGTTGGTTCATGGATATACAGTGGAATAGGGATGGGGAACAATTGGTTTATGGATCAATAGGGGACTAGGGGTGGGGAATGACAGTGATGATCTTTTAGGCTAAAAAGGTTAAAAGGCTAAAGTGTTTTTGCTATGCCCCCATGAAGAAGTGGGTAAATCCTGGTTATTTGCACAGCAGAAGTTGGGTTCACCCCTATAACAGCCAACCCATGCCCTCCGCTTTCCACCTCCTGCCAGGGGCTTGGAAATCCGAGGCTTGGGGATGTGGCTGGGTCTTTCTGCAGTCCCACGACAAGAACAGTATGGAGGAAAGGATGGGAATTTGGAAACGGGACAACCCCAGTGCTCTTCTGGATGGGATTGATGGAAACACAGCTTCATCCCTTGGGGGTGAGGGTCAGCCTTCAAAATCCATCCTAAAGCAGCAAATGTGCACAAAAAACAAAATAGGTCATGATTCCCATGGGTTTGTGAATTGGATCTTTGGCTGAGCCATTTTTGACAATTTCAGCCTGAAAACCAAGGCAGAGGCACATCCTGAGCAGTGGATTTATCCTGTATGGAGAGCTCAAAATAATGGTGTAAGTGATGCTGTTTGCAGGCAGGGATGCCTTGTAAGTTAAGTGGGGAAAGGTGTTTACAGAACTAAAGAAAACTGCTAAAGATACATTGTAATGGTTTTTAAAAATCGTGGTTTTAATTTTAATTTAATAATTTAAATCTTGTAGATAGCTGCATTTCTTTTTTCTTCATCAACTCAGGCCCAAACACACCTGTTTTATTGCCTGCAGCTACCAGAGCTGCATTTGGCCACTTCTTAGGGGTTTTTAATTTTTACCTTATTTTTATTTGCTTGAAAATATCCCCATGCAGGAGCTCTGAGCACAATGGATTGATTGGCTCCACTTTGCAAAGGGACCATTGTCTAAATCTCCTTTTGTGTCCCAAAGCTGCTGGGATAAGCTGGGGTGGAACAAAGTGTTGTTGCCAAAATAAAACAGTGTCTGCTCTTCTGCTCTCCTGCAGCTCAGAGGAGAAGCCTGGCCTGGCCAGCAGCCAGGGAAGAATCTGGGAGTCCTGGAAAGTAAAAAGGATGAGAGGAAAGTCCTTTTCCTGCTGCAGGCATCTCCCCTTAGCTCCCAGAACATGATATAAACGGAGCTTGTGCTCACCTCACTCTTGAGATTTGGGTGTTGATTTATGGAGGGGAAACTCTTCTGTTTAATGCATTATCCAGAGTCCAGCCTGAAACAATGGGATAGCTGCAATTCCGGAATATCCAGACCACACGGAGCACATCAGAGGAGATTTAGCAATTCCTGGTTTGTGTGTTGTGTCAGGAAGGTTTTCCTGCCGGGGGATGGAGGTGTCAGGGGGTGGAAGGGCCGCATTAGCATTCGGTGATAGATTTCATTATTTCCAATAATGGCATTTATTATTCCTGTAGTAATCCGGCTGTAATTCCTTATAATGGCTCTGTGTGAGGGGAATCAGCGCTGCAGCTGTTTCCTCTTCCCTGTGAACTGGGAACAGCTTTGCCCTTTGAATCCCTGTCACCTCCATGGTCCATCACTCCATTTCACAGCTGAGTGCCTGGAGAGCTCCGGGAGCTCTGCGCTCTGCAAAAGCCCAACCAACCTGTGCTGGGTTTGTGTTAAACACCACGGGGGATTAGTTCCAGCTGCAGTTTTGCTGAGATAGCCTGACTTCCACTGTGGCGGGGACAGTGATTCATAAATCCTCACATAGAAGCCTCTGACTCACAATTTTGGGATTATGGCTGAGGCAGTTGGAGATGTTGCCATTCCCAGCTGGTTTTTCATCCCTGATTTGCCATGATTGCCCTTCCTGTGGCAGAGTAGCTCTGTAGCAGGGTTAGGATTATTGCTCCAGCTGCATTCCCAGTTTGGCATCGCAGTCCCTGAAATTACCTAATTCAGGGGGCAGTGAACCCTGACAGTCTGAGCAGCCCAGCTCTGCTGTGGCATAGCAGCCTTGAACACCCAGGGAAGATTCACAGAATCCCAGAAGATCCTGAGTGGGAAGGGACCCACAGGATCATCAGTCCAGCCCCTGGCCCTGCACACACACCCCAACAATCCCACCCTGAGCATCCCTGAGAGCGTTGGCCAAACGCTCCTGCAGCNTCTTTATTTCTTTATTGCATTGCATTTTTACAACCATTGCAAACAGAGAATCTCATCCATCATGCTCATGCCAAATCCTGTGCAGGCGTCCTCAAACACACAAAGTCCTCCTCATTCCAGCTACCACAGCCTTCCCCTCTCCAACAACTGCGTTTCCAAGGACCCTCCTAGTCCCACAGCCAGGAGCTTGTGTCAGTTCTCAGCTGCTAGGAGAGCTCCCCAGAGAGCCCCCAGCAGGTCCCAGTTGCTCTGTGCTCTTACTCCAAGCAGGTCACAGCAACTGGGCTGCCTGAAACCTCCTGGGAAAGAATTTTGTACAGCCTGAGTTACTCAATAACCAGAGCAGTTAATGAGAAAAGGACAGAAGCACCAACTAACCGATCTCTGTTAGAGATCTAAGTTGAAATTGTTGCAGGCTGAGAAAAGCCAAGGAGTTGATTTTCCCAGATTTTCCTTTCTTAGCTTGTTTCCTTCTGCTTTTTACCCTCTTTTCACAGAAGAGGCATCAAACAGTAGTTAAAATCACCAGTCAGTGATTCTTCCTCAAGGTTTAATGGATTTTGCTTTCTGAAATAGTCTGGAAGAAGAGTTTATGGCAGCACAGGAAGAAAACCAGACTGAAAACTGTTGTGAACATATTAGAGCAAGAAATGGCTGTGGGATTGGTAACTGTCTTCCCTCTTCCCTGTGTTTTCAGGTGTGCAAGATCAGATAACATGAGATCGGTGCTTAGAAAGGTGTTCAGGAGCTGAAACACCCATAAATCTCCTACGGTTCTGGAATCCTGCACGTTGAAACCACAGCTCTGTAACATCATTTATTCCAAGAAGGAAAGATAAACCCTTCTGTCATTTAGGTGATTAAAGCAGGATTAAATCACACAGCTGCAAAAACTGCTGCTTCTGCCTGGTTTTCTGCCACTGGTGGAGCTGAGGCTGCTCCTGCATCCGTGTTCTTAGAGGAGCAACAAAGCTCCAGGGCAGGGGAATGGGACAAAAGTCCTTTTTGACAAGCAGCAGAAAGCCCTGTGTGTTTGGTGCTTTGCTGCATCACGCTGTCAGGGCTCTCCTGGAAGGTGGAAATGGATGTTTGTGGCATTTAGCAGCATCAGGGGAATTCACCCTGCTCCGATTTGCTGACGAGGGAAGAACGGCTGAGAGAAAACATGAGCTCCCTTCCAAAGCATGTGCAGTCCATGCATAGCATTGCCCATTTAGTACCTCCCAAAAATGGGAATAAAATATGTTAATTTGTTGAAGCAGGCTTTAAAATCAAGTGGATCTGATTGCCTTTTCTCTCTATTCCACTGCTTGTTCTTGCAGTTTCAGGAGGTGTCTGGAGATGCAGCCAAGCACCAAAACAGGACGGAAGCTGAGGCAGAAATGTCCATCAAGACATGTTTTCATAGAAATCATTGTCTGTGATGACTTCACCCTGTAATTTAGCTGATTTTAGTCATGGAATAATTTAAATGTTCCTGTTGGTCAGCTGTCTGTGGAGACAAAGGACAACAAAAGCTTGTGAGGCTTTATCAAAACACTGGACAGTGTTATTTCTAAACTCATCAGAGCTCTATTTTATAAGTCTTATTTTAAAAATGCTTCTTAAATCTTCCCCCTCCTTCCTCAGTACTTCTGGTTCATCTCTTCACAGGTAATAGTTAAGTACCAGTTATCTAATTTTAAATACTCCCCCACTAAATCATTCTTTAGTGTGTCAGAATCTATTCTGATCTTTGTGGGACAAGTAATTAGAACACCTTTTCTAGCTGGAAAACTCTCCTCATTTTCATTGTCATGCCTCTGAGAATGATTTAATTTGAAGGTCAGGTTTTCTGCAGACCCACTCATGCTGGAAGGAAACTCTGCCAAATTAAGCCAGACTTTTTAGGTGTTTACCAGCACAGGGAAGAATTTATTTTTCCAAGATCTTTGTGAGATACTGAACTAGAAGAAAACAGTCATCAGGCCAACAAAAAAAAGTCTGTACTCTCACAAAAAAAAAACTTTGGATCTCTGTTTTTCCACTTCAAAACAGCTGGCATGGAGAGGGATTGAATGCAGATGAGGTAATAGATGTTTAAAATGCTGTAAATTCTCATTTATCTGAATTAGGGATGGAATCCAACATCACCTGGCACCTGGGAAAGGCTGAGTTCTTCTTTTTGAGTGTGCAGGATCAAACTGAGCAGTTTCCACATAAAAATAACGTGGGGCAGGGGAGGGAGGTTGAAGTGGGAACAGGAAATCAGCTGGAAAGGGACTCGGCCAAGAGCAGGAGCCACAAGGAACACTCAGAGGGTGGCACCTTACTATTTCTGGCAAGGAAGTGTGCTGGGGCACTTTGTTGTTGTGGGTCTGTAATTTAGGGATACTGTTCCACAACACTGATTCCTGTATTGATTTTTCTCTGGCTGTTGCTGCCAGTTATGAGCAAATGATCCTGAGGAATTTGGAGGTGGTTGCAACACGATCAAGTGAAAGACGTTGCAACAGCCTCCCTTCCCCACCCCATTTTCTGTTTCCTTTCTGCTGGGCCAGAGGCAGCTCAGCTCCAGCCCCTCTCCCGAGTTACCCAGAGGTGATGGAGCTCTGGTTCTTGCTGAGGAGTCACAGAGGGAAATGAATTTGGGGAGAGGAAGAAGCCCTGTCCCTCGTGTTTGCATGGAGAGGGCGGTGGGGTCCTGAGCAAACCCTTTGCAAACCCCTCCACATTCAATCCCATCACAATCAGCATTTCAGCCTCCATGAAATTCCTCCATGAACATTTTCCTTCCCCTCACTTGCTTGCTGAAGACTTTGTGTGGTGGATTTAGGAGTTTATTTTTTGTTTCCATTCCCCCCGCCAGAATCCGCCTCTCTCCGAGGTTTCCCTGCCCGAGCTGGGAAGGGGAATGGGACAGCCTGGCTTGTTTTCCTCCAGCTCCTCTTGGGCTTGGATCAGGCAGCCTCAGGGATGAGGAAGTGCAGGGTGCAGCCCTGCTTTTGTAACCCCTAATTTCGTTTGGAAATGTTATCCAAACAAACAGCTGCCAGCAGGATGAGCGTTAAGACCTGTGCAGAGGCTGCTCTGTCAGAAACGAGCTCAGAGTGAGCTTTGCCTGCTGAAACGTTTCACCCAGCAGTTCATTAACGTGGAGATGCTCAAAGGAGACTTTTCCCCCCGATTAGATCCTGCCCGTGATAAGAGCATTAACGAGCATATTTTCCCATAAATAAAATGAGCAAGCCTGGAGGGCAGGGAAGGTTATTTTGCCTGGAATCAGTTCTATCCCACACTCACCCCTTGGAGACTTGGGGCTGAGGGAACCAGTTCACCCTGAGAGCGAGCCAGAGACCAACAGGCAAAGAAGGATTTCTTCCAGCTCTGTGTATTCCACACTGCTTTATTTTGGGGATAATCCACGTGGATTCTGTCCACTGGTCAAAACTCCCTGTGCTCACAGCCAGGGCAGCATTTGGGGTGCTGCAGGAGGGACAGAAAGGTCCAACTCTGGTATAAAGTTTCTTTTGCCAGGCTGTTTTTTGAGCTGCAGGAGGGACAGGAAGGTGCAGCCTTGGGAAAGCTGCTTTGGCCAGGCTGTTTTTTGAGCTGCAGGCGGCCTCGTGCTCTCTGCATCCGTGTCTGAACCAATATTTACTCAGGGCTCTGTGTACTGGGATTGTCAGCAATCCCTGCAGTGAGAGCAGGGCTGAAGCCAGCATCAGCCCAGCTTAGCAGCTTCCCTTGTTTACGTATTTTTTAAAAATACTTCTGACTTCCAGGCTGGGGGGAGTTGGCAGCGTGACAGCTCAGGTGAGGATGAGCCCTCCCTGCAGCAACCTGCCCACCCCAGAGCTTCTGCAGCCAAAAATCCCCTCTGGAAGTGAGTGGGCAGCAGACCCCCAGCCTGGGCAGGCCTTGGCACCTCCCCAGGAGGTGACAAACCTGCTCTGGAAGTGACAAACCAAAGTCCAAAGACTTGGTTCTCCCTATGGGACTGGCAGCAAAGGAGCCCCCAGGCTGCCACCACACTCAGGAGTAGAGTTTAAAATGAGGGCAGCTCTAGTTCAGTGCCAGAATTTTCCAGTTTTCCCAAAGAGTTTTATTTATGAAGCTGTTCTAGGTACAGATTAACTTCTCCTGCCTCCTGTTGGTCATTAACTCTGGGAGAAGCTGAGGTTTGAAGGGTTCATTGCTGGAGGAAAGGGGTGAGCACTGCGGTGTTTCACAGCCACGCTCCCGTGGTGCCTGTCCTGGTGTTTCCAGAGAAACCAGACTTTAGGGAGATGTTTATTCCCATGTGTCCTGCTGTGTGTGCCACACACAGACACCCTGACTCCTCTTTGGGAGGGCAAAACCCCACTTCCAGCAGAGCTGAGCATGTGCCTCGAGCTCTTAATGAGACCAGCAGATTTCCTGAGGTGCTGGAAGATAAAGAGGTGGCATGAGGAAGGTAAAGACCCTTGAAATTACTGCTCAGGCTTGGAGCTGTGACCTACTTAGTTTGATTTCCTGCACACGGTGACTTTTGCCAGCTACTTCAGGTGATGAGCTGAAAACCTCCCGCCTCAGAGATGTGTGGAAGACTGGGAATGGCTGTGACTACTGAAAATAAACTGGACAGGAGCTGGATTTAGTTCTGCAATCTGTTTTCTGGGGTATTTAGCACCTTTCTGATTCCCTTATAAATGCTTGTCTGTTCTTGGGTCAGAGTTTCCCTGTTGGATTGTCCAGTGAGTAAATGCTTTCAGATTCCCATGGTGCTCTCCTGCTGCTGCCCTGGACTTTTGTCCTACAGCACTTTCATTTCTCAGCTCCCAGTTCCCTGTTCCCCAGTCCCCACGTTTGTTTGGCTTCACACACAGCCAGGATCATGGATTGGGCACTCTCAGCCCATCTTCAGCCTCGCTGGGCTCATGAGGGAGGAAAATGCCACCAGGAATCCTTGAAGGAACGGGATGTGGCAGGAAGCAGAGAGTCAGCAGGTCAAGCCTTAGCAGCTGTCCCCTCTGCAGCTCTGCTAAACCCAGGCTCGGGCTTAACGTTAAACCTGATCCCTGCAGGGCGGATCCCACAGCATCCCTGGGGCCGCGGGTATTCCTGAGACAGGGAGCACAGGGTCTGTGGTTTGTGTGTTCAAGCTCCCCCTGTGACCCCCTGCAGCCCCTTTGGAGCTGTAATTCCAGCGGGAACTGCCCCGTGTCCCTGGGGATTGGGAGGATGAGGGTGGGAGAAGGCAGAGCTGAGGTGGGGGCTGATCTTGCTCTGCTGCTCCCTCCCTTCTCTGTGGAAAATGGACTGGGGGGAGTTCAGGTCTCTTTGACAAGTCTCCTTTGTAAATAATGTTCCAAAGCAAAATGTTCCTTTTAACCTGAATTATCTGTCCTAATCCTACCTCAATTCATCCCTTTTTTTTTTTTAATTGATCTCTTTGTTGCCTTTAAAAGTATGGGAGATCACTTTGGCAGTGATAATCATGTTTAGTTCTCTTTTCTATCATATTTGGCTTATTTTCCCATGGTTTCCTCTCTCTTTGGCATTGCCAGGCTTATGTTCTGCAACTTTAAGATTTTAGCTGTGATCAGGAATATTCCTGCTGAGGGCAACTGCATGCTTTTCCCCGTGTTATGGAGGTGGCTGCAGGACATCAGTTTATAGAAAGCTCATTCCAGAATTATTTTATCATTCTCAGGGTGATGGTGATGGACAGGAGCCACCCCTGTCATTGTCACGTAACACAATGGCACCAAAACTCTGGTTATTTGTATCGTTGCTCTCAGTGTCCCTGGAACTTAGAAAACTCTGAATTTTAACAACAAGCCTTTCCTGAGTCTTCCATGCAAAGCAATGCAAATAAAGTTAATTAATATGATTAAGTCTTTATCATTCTGGTCCAAACTGCGACACCAAGGCTGGGACTAGGGTGTTCCAGCAGCTTCAGGAATGGTGTTTCCAGGTCACTGCAGGATGTGGAGGGTCCGTGGGGTCCCTGCTGGCAGCCAGCAGCAGTTCAGTGTCCAGCTTTGGACAGAGGGGATCAGAGAAGCCCATTTTGTGTCACAGGTGTTGTTAGTTGCCATTGTAGGACAGATAACCCAGGATCTTGCCCTAAAAAAGGAACGGCTTTCCCTTCCTGACAAACCTGTTCAGAAAACTCTTCAGAGAGAGGGAGGCCAACATTTCCCCACACAATCCCTTCCAATACCTTGCTGTGTTTACTACTACAAACTATTTGGGATTTTCCCCCTTAAATCCACGGCTGCTGCTCATCCCTCACTTCCCATGGGCAAGAACAGTTTCTCTCCAGTCTGTCCTGAATGGATTCAGCCAGGACACATCCAAAGTCTTTTCTTTCATCCAAAATACTTACTAGTTCCAATGAGGCCTTTTTTCCATGACTTTTTTTCCCCTGACCTCCAGGTATAACAGCTCTGACGCATTGGGAAGAAACTGGGATTTGGGAAAACAAGCTGTCCCTCATTTTCCTTGGAAATCAGCTATTGTTTCAGCTCTCTCAGATCCTTGCTGGTTAGAATGTTTTGAAAAGCTCCCATTCCCAGGCATTCCCAAACCTTGGACTGACTTTTCATCTGGGAAGGTTTCAAGAGCTCTTGGTGCAGTTTCATGGGGACATTGAGCACTCTCCACCTGCAAGGTTTGGCTTCCCAGTTTGGAGACCTGGATGTGGAATGTGTTTGCTCTTGGAGGGATAGAGCAGGGAGGACCTTCTGAGCCCAATCCTGCTGTCCACCTGTGGTCCAAGGATTCAGAGAGGCACAGAGCTCCCCCTTCAGCCCCCAGTGTGTCCCTTCCACAAGCTGGCAGCTCTCAGAGTTACAAAGCTCCTTTTTAATTCCAGTTATATTTATTTTAGCCATTTTTTTCCCCAGTTGGTTTCATGCCACCATTGTCTTTATGCTTAAATTGGCATCTTGGCTCTCTCTTGGTGCTTTTGTGTGTAGCAATCCAACCCCTTTGTTTTGGTAGGCAAAGCAAACTGAGACTTTCCTCTGTAAATCTTCCTTTTTCCTTTCCCTGCTTCTTGTCAAAGAAGCCTCTCAGCCATCCAGAATCATTCCCACACAAGTTATTTATGGAAAGCATCTCTCCACGGCCACCTAAGTGCCATCACCTCTTAGGTAAAACCCAAGTGTTCCTAAATTCATTTGCTGGATGTTGAAAAAGGAGCTAAAAAAGCACAAACACCCAAGCAGAGCTAGGAGGGAAGAGTTTGGCACATCTGCATGGTGGGGTTATGATTTGACAAGGATCACAGAATCATGGAATGGTTTGGATGGGAAGGGACCTTAAATCCCATCCAGTGCCACCCCTGCCATGGCAGCCTGTCCCAGGCTGCTCCAAGCCCCATCCAGCCTGGCCTTGGACGCTGCCAGGGATCCAGGGGCAGCCACAGCTGCTCTGGGCACCCTGTGCCAGGGCCCCCCACCCTCACCCTCCCAGGGAACAATTCCTTCCCAATATCCCATCTAAATATTGCTGTTGGATCCTCACACTGGATCCTGTGATCCCTGTGGGTCTCTGCTTTGATGTTCTGTTGGAAGCTGCCTCCAGTGGTCTGGCAAAGGGATCCAAACCAGCCCTGGCTGAGCCCCTGGCTCAGGAGGATGGAGGTGGAAGGAGTTTGGCAAAACCTCACTCTGCACCACAAAAATGTCACTTAGAGGTCTCCCAGCAGGACTCTGGGTCTGTTTAGCTGTTGTGTGCTGATCTTTGATAAGGAACTAAGAATTGTGGGGATTTTTGTGGAAACTGGGTGCTTTTTATATTTCTTCACAGCCGGAGCTAAGGGTCCTCTTGACAGAATTCCCACAAGACCAGAGGTGTTGACCCTTCAGCCCTGAGTTCTCGCAGGGGGGTTTAACAGGCACACCCCAGGAAAGAGGAGCCAAAAGGGGCTCAGAAATGGTGCTGTCACTTGATGTGCAAGAGCAGCAAAGCTGCCAGACCAAAACACCTCCTGCTGTCCTGCAGGCCCCAGGGGTGGACATTTCAAAGTTCTTTTCATTTCAAAAGTCTGAACCTCTTATTTGGGGCTGGTGTGGGCTATAAAAGTTGATCTTTTCACAGGTTTGACACATGGGGAGAGGATTTCTGAGGGCCCAGACCTCGTCCCCTTCCTCCTGAGGGGGCTGAGGGTGATGTTTGGAGCCAGGGATGAAATTCCTCCCTCTGAAGAGAGACTCTTGACAAGGGCTGGATGGACAGGACAAGGGGGAATGGCTTTCACTGCCAGAGGGCAGGTTTTGATGGGATATTGGATGGGTGAGGGTGGGGAGGCCCTGGCACAGGGTGCCCAGAGCAGCTGTGGCTGCCCCTGGAGCCCTGGCAGTGTCCAAGGCCAGGCTGGATGGGGCTTGGAGCAGCCTGGGACAGTGGAAGTTGTCCCTGCCATGGCAGGGGTGGCACTGGATGAGCTTTGAGGGCCCTTCCAACACAGACCATTCCAGAATTCTTTGAAAGGAGTCAGGATGGAAAGGGAATCAGGGACCAAGGGGAGAAAGGATCCTGGCAAGGCTTTGCTTGACTTGGAGTTCACCCTGCTGTGCTTCAGGACTTGGACCCCACTCCCAGGTCCTGCCACTGCCCCACCATTGTCCAACCCCCTTTGGGCTGTCAGGGGATGGTGCTGAGGGTGCCCAGGGCTCCTTGCTCCCCTCTAAAGCCTCTCCCCATGAACGTGGTGCCAGGATCCATCCTCAGCATGAGCACACCCTGTCCCCAGGGAGCAACCCTTGGATGGGGCAGGGGGTCTCCAGTGCGAGTGGAGGGGCTGGATCCCAGGAGAAATGGGGCACAAGGCTGAAGTAGACACTGCTGTGAAGTCACAGTGGCCTCCTTCTTCCCACAGGCTCTCTCTGCGTGAAAAACGACGGTGTCCCTAAACCCCGAGCCCTAAACCCACAGGTGCCTTCTCTCTGTGCCAAAGCCGCCCGGTCCCCTGTCCCCTCCCCAGCCCCGACCCTGGGCAGGGCAGAGGCTGTGCCCGGGCTGGGTGAGGCTGACTCAGAGCCGGCTTCAGCCATCCCCTGCCCAGGGAGCGGAGCTGGAGCATCTCCCCCGCTCCTCCCGTCCCCCGCACCCCGGCACCGGCGGCTGGAGCAAGACACGACCGGTCCCTGCATGTGCATCGCCTTTGTGTGCCGGGGATGAGCACGAACTGCTGCAGGGAAGCATTTTAACCAGAGAAACCATGCGGGGCTCGATTGTTCCCTGCATCCGTGGAAAATTACTCCTGTTCGCTCTCCCCTTTACTCGAGCAGCTCCAAAACATGCGGGGAGGGGAGGGGGAGGAGGAGGAGGGAGGTGTCTGTGCCTTTGGGGTCGGAGCTGCTGCTTTTTTCTCTCTCTGCCTCTAAATGATTTATTCTGAAAGGCTCCTGCCTTGGTGTCACTGGGGCAAGCACGGCAATCAGAAAGCGTTTTGGGGCCAGCCGCTTAAATGTCACTGGGAAAAGAATGGGAAGAAACGAATCCCCGTCATCCCAGCGATGCGGCTCCATCCCCCATCCCTCCCTCCCTGCCTCCCCTGCCCATCTGGCGCAAGGAAAAGCAGATGGGAGAGGTGACCGTGGCGGGGTGTGCTGGTCCCACTCCCGCGGGGATGTGCTCCATCCCTGAGCTCCTCTGGAGCATCGGAGGCACTTCCCTGGGCAGGGGAGGGCAGGAATGGACAGGGACAGGGACAGGGACAGGGACAGGGACAGGGACAGGGACAGGGACAGGGACAGGGACAGGGACACACTCCGGTTCTCAGTCGCCATCCTGCAGACTGTGGGTCCATCCGTCTTCCCATGACTCCCGTCCTCCAAGGCTGCCCGGGCTGCCTCTTTCCCAGGGGTTTGCTTTGCTGGCTGCTCCGTTTTCCTTTCATTGCCTTTTTCAGACCCTGCTTTTTTAACCCGAATTCTTGGCTCGTTTGTTCGCCCACGTCCCCGATTCTTTTCCTTCTTCCTTTTACACTCCCTCCTCCTTCTGCTCCCAGTGCTGCCCAGCTTTTTTCTTTACCTCCTGCTCTCACTCTCGTTGTATTTTCTTCGTGGTCCTGCCAACAACCTTCTGGGATATAAGAAAAGGAAAATCCCAGGGCTACACAGCTGAGAAGTTTCCCTTAGGAACTGAAGCTGACTGGGATGACTTTTTAACTCTCTTTTCTTAAATTCTTTTTAAACCATGCCTTCCCTCTTCACTGCATTCCCAACTGGATCCCTGGTGCTGTGGGACACACCCCGGCCCCAACTGCACTGCAGGGATGGAGGTGGGAAAGCTCAGGGCAGGAACACTCCCGAGAGCTGGCTCTGTGCTGGGCCTGCTTTTGTCCCTAAAAACCAGGGGAAAATCACGTATTGAAGTTTGACTGAGCAGTTGCTGCCATAGCCAGGCACTTCCAAAGGAGAAAGGCAGAGGCTTGCTGGAGTGTTGTGAAAGGGATGAAGGTAAAGGAATGGGTGGATCAAGGATGATTCCTGGTTGTGGGAATGCAAACACTGGATCAAGGAGGATTCCTGGTCGTGGAAATGTGAATGGATCATGCACAGTCGTTCCTGGCTCCTGCAACACTTTTTGCACCTGAGGGACTTTGGTTGGGCTTTTTTCCTTGTATTTTTGCCTTTCTGATTTGTTTTCTTCTGCTTTGAAATGCCTCTTGTGCCCCTGGTGTCTCTGAAACTCAGTGAGAGCCTCTTTCCAAGGAGGTGGAACATCCCAGGCCCTCAGCTCGGGCTGCCTGTGGGATGCTCCGGGGATGTGACAGGAGCCACCTGACTGCCATGGCAATTTCCTTCACTCAAATTCAGCTTTATTGCAAAATTCTGACTCCAACAGCAACCAAAGGAAGGAGGAATTGTAGAATCATGGAATGTCCTGAGCTGGGAGAGATGCACAAGGATCATTCAAGGGCTGGAGGCATCTCCTTGTACAATCAGGGAGCTGCTACTGACATTCCTCTGTATTTGTTCACCTTTTTTTCCCAAAACCTTGAGCTTTGAGCTTTCTCTGCACTGCTCAGACCTGGTCAGGCCAGCAGGGAGTGGTGTTGAAAGTACTTTATTTCAAGTTCTTTAAAGCATTTGTGAAACTGCTGCTGAGCTGGAGGAGCTCTGCAGTGACCTCCTCTCCCTCATGGCCTTTGAATTCCTCACTTCCCTCTTTTCCTTGTTAGTGAGGAGCTGCTCTATTTAGTGGCTGGTGAATTCCTCATCAAAGGCATCTCCAACAGCAGGTTTCTGTGGCTCTTGGGGTCCAATTCCTGGTTTGCTCTGGAATGATGGTGTGGGGAGCCAGGCTCAGCTGAACTCTCCAATCTCTTTTCCCAGCAGTCTCTCACTGCAGCCTCCCTGCTCCCTTCCCCACAAATCCAGCAGCCTCTCCCTCCTCACTTTTGGAAATTCTTCCACTCAGGAATCAAGAATCATGAAGTGAGCTCATGGGACCAGTTAGTTCCGGGATTGAAACAATCCCACAGCATTTTTTCCGTGTGAATAACACCGAGAATCCCTTTCTGGGCACACGTTGCATCCCACCATGGGCACCAGTACACTGAGAGGGATGAGCAGGGCAGGGAAACCTCAGGAAAGCTGGAGAAAGGTCCCCCTGGCAATGGGTGGGGTGGAACTGTGAAAATCCAGAGTCATCCTGTCAGTTCCACCAGAGTCAGAGCAGTGTCTGTGTCACCGACTTCACAGCCTTGACACTTTTCCATGTGGGATTCCAGCCTGAAGGATACAAGTCATTTAAGCAATAGGGAATTTCATGGCAGTGACCTTCATGCCAAGAGGCAGAACTCAGGGTAGGAGCAAAAAGAGCAGCTGGAGGTTGGATCTAGGCTGGATCCTCCCATCCTGTGCCCAGGAGTTTATTCCCTGTTTTCTTGCTTCACCTCCACCTTTGCCTCACTTAGTTTGTAAATCCCTCTCACTTTGCTCATCTTTGTATCCCAAATTGGCAGAAGTTCCTTGACTTTCCCACTTACCTGGCCTGTTTATGTCCCATAAATCAAGTCAGTGATGAGCTTGGCATGGGATCGGGAAGATTTTCACAGTGGGATCAGTTTCTCCCCTTTAATTAAACATTACAGGTTCCTCATGAATCCTTCCCTGTGAAACTTTTATGAAAAGCCTTAACAGAGTAATTTATGGGGAATCTGTTTTGATGTGCAGATCTGGGCCCCAATTCTAACCTTGCACACAATTCCAGAGCTCCTGTAAATTATCTGCCTTTGCTGGATCTGCCCTGGAACTGGGAGTCAGGGCATAAGTCTGGGCTGGGCAGAAGAGTGCCCAACTTGCCTAGCTTTAGGCTCTGGAGTCTGAATTTGGGGTCTCAAGTATGAATTTGGGCTCCAGAGTGTGATCTGTGATTTCACAGATCCATCTTCCAGGTGTGTTTTAAACCCTTTCCAAAGTATGGAACACTTGGCTCCAGCCACATCCCACAGCAATGAGATCCATGAATTCCTTACAGGCGCTGTAACTCTGCAGACACTGAACTCTCTGGGACAGGGACAGGAGCCCAGGAAGGGCTGGAGCTGTGTCAGGGCTTGGCATGGAGCTCAGGGAAAGGTTCTTCCCCCCGAGGGTGCTGGGCACTGCCCAGGCTCCCCAGGGAATGGTGCCAGCCCTAAGGCTGCCAGAGCTGCAGGAGCGTTTGGCCAACGCTCTCAGGGATGCTCAGGGCGGGATTGTTGGGGTGTCTGTGCAGGGCCAGGGATTGGACTGATCATCCCATCCCACCCAGGATATTCCAGGATTCTATGAAGAGACCTTTGCTGGATTTCAATCTGTGGCTTTCCAGTTACATCTGGACCCAAATTTCTGTGCTTTGTGGATTAGAGGGAAACTACTCCTTCTCCAGAGCTCCCTAGGGTTGTTGTTTCTCTTCCAAGAGGACATTTCCCTCTCTTCAGCCTTTCCTCCTGGGGAAGCTTTGCCATTTGCACCATTTGCTCCCACACCCATCCCTTTTTCTTGCTTTTCTGTCCCTTTCCGAGGTGACCAAGAGCTGCTGGCAGAGATGTGGGGGTGCAGGGGATTCCTGCAAACACAGGATGATCTTTCCAAGCATCATCCCCGCACCACAGCAATTCCTTGGCAAGGCTTTTTGCTGCCTTAAGCCCCAAGCTGACATTTGCAGTGACATCTTCTGAGGCCTCTGAGCAGCTTTGGCTCCTTTACAGCCCAGTTCTGCAGAAAAGTTATTATTTTTTAAAGAACCAAAGTCGTTTTGGTTATAAATTGTGCTGTGACCTCACCCCTCCTTCTGATAACTGTAGAAACACCAACTAGCAGCAGGTAAACTGGGAGGAAGAATAAACATCCCTGGGAGGGATGATTTTCCCACAGGAGTGGGAGAGGGAGATGCAGGGACTGTGCCACACTGGCAGCCAGGCTGTCCCTGCACCCCCTTGTCCCACCCAGGGACATGGGAATGGGGGACAAGAACGGGAAAGGAAATTCCTCCAGTTCCCTTGGGCACAGCAGAAGTTGTCCCATGTGATGGTGTTTTGAGCAACCCCAGATTTCACCTCCTGTCCTGCTGCTGCCTTGTCCCAGCCACAATGTGCAGGGACAAATCCCACATTGCAGGGGCAGGCTGCTTCCAGGCAGCTCCCAACAGGCACGAGATGCCCTCTGAGGGGTGCTCTAAAGCTGTTTGTTGATAAAACCCCCAAATGCTAACACATGTATAAGATCTGTTCTGCAGAGCCAGCCCGTGTCCAATCCCACTGTGGGTGTCAGATCCTTCCCAGCCCTTTTCCACATCAAGTTTTCTCGCCTGTTAATCCCACTGCTCTGCCTACTTCATCCTATTTATAGACCGCCTTTCATTGGAGTATCCAGGATTTTAACCTTTATTCTTGGAATATTATTCATTTCTTGGACCTGCCACAGAGCAATTACTCAGCCAGGCTCCTCCCCAGCCTGAGTTTAAAAGGAATTCCCATGGGGCAGCTCAGGGCGTCGAGCTCCCCACGGCCAAAATCCTGGCTCTTCCTTGTGCCACGGCCTGTCCCGGCGTGT
The DNA here is from genome assembly GCA_013400495.1 of Nicator chloris. NCBI lineage: Eukaryota > Metazoa > Chordata > Aves > Passeriformes > Pycnonotidae > Nicator > Nicator chloris. The sequence continues at coordinate 5,852 of WAAE01002492.1, read as the reverse complement.
CCCGGGTTCCCAGCCTGGCTCTGCTGCTCATTCACCTGCAGAGAGGCTTTGATGCTTCTCTGGTGAGATCATTCACCTCCCAGTGCAGGAGCAAAACACTCCCAGTGGGATTCTGGCACCGCTTTCTCCAGGTTTCTTCCTCATTCTCCAGGTTTCTTCCTCATTCTCCTCTCATCACCTGCTGGGCCACCACAGTGTCTGTCTGGGAGGGTTCCAACATCCCACCCTTGTGGCACCTGGAGACGTGGCTCAGTGGTGGCCATGGTGGTGGGTTGATGGTTGGGCTTGATCTTAAAAATCTTTTCCCCTCTTTATGATTCTGTGGTTCTCTGGTCCTGGTCACTGTAGGACAGAAGATCCCAGTGGTGAAGATCCCAGCAATCTGCAGACCAGATCTCAGCAATCTGGGGAGTTTTTGTCCCCCAGCTGCATTTGGATTTTGTCCCGGCCATCTGGGCATGGCTTCTGTGAATATGGAAAGGGAGAATTGCCCCTTCATCCCCAGAATTCCTACAGCACCTTCCTGGAATAACCAGCAGGCTGTTGGAGATGGGTGTCTCTCCCTGGCTTAGGTGGCGTGTGGGATCCACCAACACCACAAGGGGCTGGTGGGGATGGAGAGGTCTCATGTCCCACTTCTCTGCAGGGCAGAGGTGGGTGGAGGGGAGGTGACTTCTCCTCTCCTCACTTTTGCTGTTGAAATCCTTGGATATCTAGAACAGGAAACCACCTGCAGCACTGCAGGGACCCGAGGCTGGCTTAGGGACTGTGACCTGCAGGACCTGGCTCCTCCCTGAGCCTGGCAGGTGTGGTGTTTGGCTTTGGGAGATGCTGCTGCCTGAGACTCCTGCAGCATTTCCTATGGAAAAACCTCCTCGTGGATTTCAGCGTCTCATTTGGGGCCTGGCTTGGGACTCAAGGAGGGAATTCCTTCAGGCTGTGGTGGATATTTCTGGGTCAGTCAGTCAAAGAAAACAGCAAAAGGACTCAGCTGGTTTTGGTTTGGTCTCCCCCCGAGCTGAGGCAGGCTGGGCACAGGTGGGGAGAGGAGGGGGGAATGGGGGACGTGTGGGCAGTGGTGCTCAAACACTGGTCTTGGAGCTGTGTTGGAAACTTCATGTCCCTTAATGTCCCTTAAAGAGCTTCACTGGAGCCCAGAGGCACCACTCCAGGGCAGCTGAGCCAAAGTGGGGCTGGGAGAGGACACGGAGCTCCTGCCACGGCCCTGCCAACCTCCCTCCAACTGCTCTGCCTCCGTTTCCTTCCCAGGATGGAGCCTACAGCTGGATCCAGGTCCTTGCTCCTCTCGTTGGGATCTACAAAGTCATGGAATCTTCACTGGTCACTTGAGGAGTCCCAAGACAAGAGATCACAGGAACCAAAAGGAAGGGACCTTAAAGCTCATCCCATTCCACCTCTGCCATGGCAGGGACACCTCCCACTGTCCCAGGCTGCTTCAAGTCTTGTCCAACCTGGCCTTGGGCACTGCCAGGGATCCAGGGGCAGCCACAGCTGCTCTGGGCACCCTGTGCCAGGGCCTCCCCACCCTCACAGCCAACAATTCCTTCCCAATGTCCCATCTAACCCTGCCCTCTGGCAGTGGGAAGCCATTCCCTGTGTCCTGTCCTTCCATGCCTTGTCCCCAGTCCCTCTCCAGCTCTCCTGGAGCCCCTTTAGGCCCTGCCAGGGGCTCTGAGCTCTCCCTGGAGCCTTCTCCTCTCCAGGTGAGCACCCCCAGCTCTCCCAGCCTGGCTCCCCAGGGATGTGAGGGTACTCTCAGAGACAGATCCTGGCTGGCAGGGACTCTGAGCACCTTTCTGCTGGGAGAAGCCTGGGCAGCAGCTCCTCTCCTGCTCTTCTGCCCACTCCTACACGTGTGTTGCCGTGTTTTAATAATTCCATCATCACTTTCAAGATTGTTACCACCACTGCCTGCAGGCTCCTGCCTCAGCTCCTGGGCACACTGCCCTTCCTCTGCATGTCTCTGCACCTTCCTGGCCCATCTTGGGGCACATTTCATTCCTTTGTGCCTTTTTGCCAACAAATACCAGACTGGTGTCGTATGTGATCATGGGAACCACTTCAGTCTGTGATGAACTCTGTGATCCAAGGTGTGATCACAGCCCTGCCCAAAGTACAGCACAGGCAGCTGAAAGCAGAGTGGGAATGAGGGTGTTTGGGCAGGAGGGAGAAGGGTCAGTCCTCACATCATGTGGTGTTGGTGACAATACAGCCTAAAAACCAGAGCACTGCTCCAGGCTGGATGATTCCTGAACTCGGGAGCCACCTGGGTGGAGGTGCTTGTCCAAATCCCTTGGATCACCTCCCCCAGCCAGGGGGGCAGAGCCACTCGAGGTTCATTCCTGAATCCTCTTCTCTGTCAGTCAGTGAAAGATTCCACCTGACTTTGTATTAATCACAAGTTGGTGGATGCAGCCTGGCTTTTGTAGGACATTTTCTTGGTGCTGGCAGGGAGCTGGGGAGGAGGAACTATCCTAAAGCTGGGCCTCTTTGATGCCTGTGAGCTCTGGGATTTCCTTCTAAATCTCCTGTAACCCCATGGAGAGCTGGGGGTGTTCATCTGGAGAATAAAAGGCTCCAGGGAGAGCTCAGAGCCCCTGGCAGGGCCTAAAGGGGCTCCAGGAGAGCTGGAGAGGGACTGGAGACAAGGGATGGAGGGACAGGACACAGGGAATGGCTTCCCACTGCCAGAGGACAGGGTTAGGTGGGATATTGGGATGGAATTGTTCCCTGGGAGGATGGGGAGACCCTGGCACAGGGTGCCCAGAGCAGCTGTGGCTGCCCCTGGATCCCTGGCACTGTCCAAGGCCAGGCTGGACGAGGCTTGGAGCACCCTGGGCCAGTGGGAGGTGTCCCTGCCATGGCAGGGGTGGGCTGGGATGGGCTTTAAGGTCCCTCCTAGCCCAGACTCTGGCTCCGTGACTCAGTGGAGCTGCCTCGGATGTATCCAGCACCAATCCAGCACCTGGAGCGCGGCGTTTGGGATTGAGCACAGCCCGGGCAGCTGTGGGTGTTAAGGGTGACCTGTGACATCAGACACAGCCACATCCCTGCCCCCAGTGCCACACAGGTGGGCCCTGCCAAGCTCTCCCAAGGGCTTTGTATTTGTGCTCCAAGGTGGAGGAGACATTTAATTGCTTGGCTGCTGCTCCAGCCCAAACCACGCTGGCTCTGGGGTGGTGGAGCTGGGTCCTGGCTTCCAGGACCAGGCTGATGGCAATCCAGGATCCAGGGTTATGGCAATCCAGGACCCAGGGTTATGGCAATCCAGGGTTATGGCAATCCAGGATCCAGGGTTATGGCAAAGAGGGGTGAACTTCTGTCCATGTCTCCCTTCCCTTCCAGTCACACTCCGGCTTTCCTGCAGATTGGTGGTGCCTTGGGGAGGCTCAAGCTTCATTTTAAACACAAATCTTGTAGTTTGAGCAGGACATGTCTTAGGAACAGATGTCCAGCAAGGACATGTTGGGAAAGAACTGGAAAACATTAAAGATCCTGAGCTCTGACATCTCCTCATTGTACTGGAATTGCCAACATGGGACAAAGCCTGGTCTGCAGGGTGGGTCAAGAGTGGTGAGCAAAAATGAGAGAAAACTGATTCGTTAAGAGTGTGGCTGTGGAAAGGGAGTTTCCTGCTGTTTGGAGTCCTTGCTGGTTTGGTTCTTGCTTGTTCCTATTACATAATATATTGCATTTGGCATTGCTGTGTGAAAGTAGGGAGAGGGAAAGCTGGAGCACAAGGGGCTTCACTCAAAAACCTTGTCCCCAGGTCCCAGCCCTTTCTGTCCACTATAACTCAGAGGAGTTGGACACCTGCTACAATTTTGGAGAAGTCAAGTCATCATCAAAGTTTCCAGACCTCAGAGAGATGACAAAGCCCCTCCTTGGGAACCCCAGCAAGTGCCTTAGAGGGACAAAGAGCACCAGAGCACTGTCGTGGTCTTGGCAAGGGGATAAGGAAGGAACCCAAACCCCTCCAGCCTTCCTGGACTGTCCCAAAGGAACTGAGAAATCCGTGGTGGGAGGCAGGGAGGGGAGAGCAGATGGAAACCTCTGCCCTTGGTTTCTGGAGTCTGCTAAGTTCTAATTTGGGAATTTGTGGTCTGATGACAGAGAGAGAAGTGGGGAACAGGGCGGGAGGCACAAGGAAACTGGGAAACCCCAGCCGAGGTCTGGGGGTGGGTAGGAAGTTCCTGCTATTTCTGCTGTCCCTGCAGGACTTTCTGCTGTACTTTGTGGTGGATTTTGTACTTTTATGACCCTTTTAAGACCTGAAGCCTGCCTGGAACATCTCCTTCCTCCCCATGTCCCACAGCCCAGCAGCCCCTGGCTCAGCTGCCAAGTCTGGGAGCATCCGGTGGCACAGGGATGTTTCCCTGGACATGGACTTGTTGCTTCAGAACTGGCTGCTCAGTCCTGTGGGGCCAACCTGGAGCCCTGGGACAGGTGTGAAATCCACCAGGACCTGCTCTCCAGTGGGTGCCATCATCCCTAGGAGCCTGGTGGCTCTGTGGGAGGAGTGAGGAACAGCTCCTTATTCCCACAGGAGACAGAGCCCTCTCATTCCCAGTGCCCTGGGTTGTTTGCAGGTGCCTGTTTGGAGCAGAGGGGAGCAGCTCCTTCACTGGGAATGATTTAGGAAGGGAGGAACAGGTTGGGATCTGTAGCCCCCAGTGCCAGAACTTCTCTGGGTAAATGCACCAACACTCCATCAGGAAAGCCAAAAAAGGGGAGGATTTGTGATCATTGGGATGTTAAATATTCCCACACTGTTCCACCAGAAGCTTCACTTACCCTAAATGTCCCTTTGCCTCAGTTTCCTGTGGCATGGCTGTTCCAGACTGAGTGTGCCACAGCCCCCAGCCCTTGGTGGGATAAATATTGTGGCCACTTTCCCAATCTCAAATGGCACTTCCAAGGATAATTCCTTTGAAATGCCGTGTTCAAGTGGTGTCACGTTCTCCTGTTCTCCTGGGAGTGACAAACAGCTGTAAATCTTTCAAGAGAACCATGATCAGCCCTGAGTGGTGCTGAGCTGTGAGAAAAGGGATCATGGAACAATTACAGAAAGGAGCTGAGACTAAAAGTAGGATTTAACAGGATCTGGATCTTCTGTCCCCGCTGACCTGAATGAGCTCCTTCTGCCGGGGAAAAGGAGCGAAGCCTCTGAGATTTGTGGAGTTTTTAGGGCACACGTGGGTTTGAGGGTGGGTGGAGTGTCTTTAATGGGGACCTGCTCTAGATACCTGTGGAGGGGTTATCCATTCCCCCATTCCTAATGGGATGAGCCCATGGAAAACTCCCCCTCCACTGTCCCTGCAGTGTTCTGCCCTGGCTGGTGGCACAGGGGTGTCCCTCACCCCTGTGTGGTCCCAGTGACATCCACAAGTCACAGGAGATCCTGGAGCCATCCCCAGGGCAGGATCCTGTGCTGTGCTCAGGCTCAGACACGGATGTCACAGCAGGATGTCCCTCTCTGTTGCCTCTCTGCTCTTCACGGAGCTCTGCCAAGCTCATTTCGTCCAACAGCACATCCACAGCTCCTGACCAGTGACAAAGGTGTTACATGTGTGTTTTGTGTCCCTGCCATGGTCCCTTGTCACCATGCTGGGTGGCCTGAGCTCCAGCCAGTCCTGGGACCGAGGTCACTAAGTGTGTGACTGTAACAGTGACCTGCAGGGCCCAGGACCTTGTCTGCTCCTTGTCTGCTCCTTGTCCTGCTCAGCTCTGCCAAACCTGTCCCCAGCAGGATTCCTCCATCTCTGGGAGTGACTGTGAGACAGCCCCAACCCTGAAGGTGACCAGGACACTGCTGTCAGGGGTGTGTGTGT